>JAGKTI010001160.1:53324-72563 GCA_018397915.1 Birgus latro
AGTGGGAGGGTGTGAAATGTGTAAGATTGGGAATGAATGGGCGAGGAAGATGCAAGGAAGTAGTTGCCTTGTTGATGAATGAGGTGTGGCAGAGTGGAATGAGAGACTACAAATGTGTCATCTCTAGGTGTATGTATGTCAAGTTCAAGTTTGAGAAGGTGAAAGTCGTAGCAATTGTAGCGTATGCACCGTGTGAAGACGAGTGAGAGAGAGAAAGACAGGTTTTGGGATGAGCTGGATGATTTAGTGGGAGAAATGCCCAGGGGCTATAAAGTGATTGTAATGGGAGATATGAATGGAAGAATAGGCAATGATCTTGAGGATGACATAATGGGTTGTTATGAAGTACCAGGAGAAAATGATAATGGGAAGCAGTTAAAAGATTTGTGTCAGGAGAGGAGGTTGTGCATTTGTAACTCGTATTTCAAACACAAAAATGCACATAAATGTACATGGTACAGAGGGAATGGGGATCATGTTGAAAGAAGCCGATTGATTACTTGCTCGTAGAGAGGTCGATGCTGGGAATGGTTGCTGATACGAGGGCCGTGAGAGGACGATGTGGAGGTCTGTCAGATCATATGATTGTGGTATGCAAGATCAAGCTGAGAGGAGTGAGGTGGATCAGGAGAGAGAGGAGCAGTCAGGGAGAAATACTGAAAGTTGAGAAGCTGAGGATCAAAGAAATCGTAGATCATTGCAGGATCAAAGTAGAGGAGGAGTTAGAATCTGTGAATTGGAATGAAATGGATCTGGACAGCCTATGGAATGCATATAGGGATTGCTTAGTTAGGAATGCTAAAGCGATGTGTGGTGTGGCAAGAGTAACAACAAAGAAGAAAGGTACGGCATGGTGGGATGATGAGGTTAAGAGAGTGGTGGAGGAAAAGAGGAAGAAGTGGCTCTTGTAGTTACAGGACAGAGGTTCAGTTGAAATAAGAACTGAATATACTGAGAGCTAGAAGCATGTAAAGAGACTAGTGAAGAGGAAAAAGAAGGAGGTAAATGATGATCTAGGAAGAAAAATGAATGCAAACTACTCTGAAAATAGGAAGTTATTCTGGAAAGAGGTGCGGAAATGTAGAAGTGAAAGCAGAAAGAAATGTGATGGTGTGAAGGATGCAGGTGGTAGATTATTAACCTAAGGGGATGAAGTAAGGACCAGATGGAAAGAATATTTTGAAAGCCTGATGAATGGGAACAGAGAGAGCAGACCAGCTGTAAACATGACTGGTTTTGGGGGTGTGCAGAGAAGGAATGCAGTGCCAGAAGACTTGACACTTGCACAGGTGAAGAGTGCTGTGAAGTGGCTGAAAAATGGGAAAGCAGCTGGGGTTGATGAGGTGTATGCAGAGATGATTAAGTGTAGTGGAGAGAGAGTGGAATGAAGTGCTTGTTAGAGATATGTAAGAAGGCATGGATGAGTGAAACTGTGCCAGCTGAGTGGAAAAAGGCTGTGATTGTACCCCTGTACAAAAATAAAGGTGAGCAAAGTGAGTGCAAGAATTATCGTGGCATACGTTTATTGATTGTGGTAGGGAAGGTATATGGAAGAATTATTATAGAGAGAGTAAGAGGGATATCAGAAATCCTAGTGAGTGATGAACAGGGTGGCTTTAGGAGTGGCAGAGGATGTGTGGATCAAATATTTACAGTGAGACAGATAGCAGAGAAGGCTTGTGAGAAGGACCTTGTGGTGTTTATGGCATTCATGGATCTGGAAAAAGCATATGACAAAGTAGACAGAGAAGGATTGTGGAAAGTTTTGCGCATGTACGGTGTAAATGGTATAGGTGCCGTCAAGAGTTTTTATGATGGTAGTGAAGCATGTGTATGGATTAATGGGCATCTAAGTGAATGGTTCACAATCGGTGTGGGCGTGGAACAACGTTGTGTGATGTCCCCATGGTTGTTCAATATATATATGGATGAGGTGATGAGACAGGTAAAAACACGAGTAATGGAGAGGGGGATGGCATAGGTAATGAATGGTGATGGATGGAATATCTCAAATTTGTTGTATGCTGATAATGCAGTACTACTCGCAAATACCGGACAAGAACTTGGTAGACTAGTGCAGAGTTTTGCTGACATCTGTGAGCTTTTTGCCCAGAGAGTAAATGTAGAAAAGAGTAAAGTGATGGTTATTGAGAGAGAAGGTGACTCCTAGTATGATGTCACAGTGAATGGAGAGAGACTGGAATTGGTGAGAGAGTCCAAATACCTGGGTACAGTGATAGAAAAGAGAGGAAAATGTGCAAAAGAAGTTGAAAGTAGAGTGACACAAGGAAGAAAAGTACCTGGTGCAATGAAGGCCTTGATAAGAAACAGAGGCTTAATTGTTGCAGCTGCACGAGGCTTACACAAACGAGTGTTAGTGCCAACTTTAACATATGGATGTGAGACTATGGTGTGGCTTGAAAATGATAAGTCAAAAGTAAGAGCAGTGGAGAGGGGACTGCTGAGAAATGTTTGTGGACTACAGAGGGTGGATAGGATACGAAATAATGTAATTTGTGAAAGATGTGGAGTGAGGAAGTCGGTGGACACTAGAATTGAAGAGAGTGTACTGCGATGGTATGGTCATGTGGAGAGAATGGATAACAATAGAGTGGTGAAAAAGGTATATCTGAGTGAATCTGAAGGAGGGAGGAGGTGAGGTAGGCCAAGGAGAAGGTGGAGAGATATGGTGGATAAGTGTGTGAGGAAGAGAGGTTTGTAAGTCAGTGAGGCTAGGGAACTGACAAGAGATCGAGCTGGCTGGATGAATGTTGTGAGAAGAAGTGCATGATCAGAATTTTGGCACCCCTTTTTAACATGGCAGCATCCAGATTGACTCTATGGGATATGTTTGTGTGAAGCTACAAAACGTGGTGAATGTTTTTGGCGTATCCGATAGACACAGGATTCTGGGGGCTTGATTGATGAGTGAATGGAAGCGTGGCCCGATTGATTGGGCAAATTTAGGCTGTCTGGAGGTTGCTGCTGTTCACCCTGCCCTGGGGTGAGAAAGGAGGTCCGGGTGATGATGATGATATATATATATTTATATAATTGTATATCTGTCTATATATAATCCATCTATCTGTCTATTGCCAGATGCCATAATCCCGTAAGGGGTGGCTATTTGACCTTGAGTTATTTGTTTTACAGGGAGGGGCTCTAACCCTCCACCAACCCACTTGTTGACACATAGGGAGCACGTATGGTTTGGTTATATGGTTACCACCCAGCGTTGTAAATGGTTTCTTGGCTTACAGGAAACCATTTGGCTTGTCACTCAATGTAAAGTCACCTGTAAAGGAGAGAAAAGCGATAAGAAGTGACAGGAAAGATGGGAGAAATAGGAAGAGAAGAGGGCAGGCACAGAAAAAGAATGATAAAGACTAAGCAAGAAGTAGGCAGCACTACATCAAGTGAGTGGATGATTGTCGCCACCACCTATATACTGTATATATATATATCATTCATTCATTATCCAATCCTATGTCGCCCCACAGAGTAGCGTAGGAGTCCGGGGCTAGGCAAGTTGGCCCTGACATTTAAGATGAGAGTGACCAGCCTCACTCATCCCTGAATGGCATTACGTGAGCAATAAACCCCAACCACCCGTTGGATATAAACCTTCACCGGCTCAATCCGATTGGAGCGCCGTAATTACCCACTAAACCACCAGGCGCCAAAATTTGGTTATATGGTTACCACCCAGCATAGTAAATGGTTTCCTGGTGTACAGGAAACCATTTGGCTTGTCATTCAGTGTAGAGTCACCCACAGGCAGAAGGATGAGGAAAGAATGAAGGCAAGAAAGACAGAAGAGGGAGTGTAAAGTAACCCGTAGGCAGAAGGATAAGGAAAGAATGAAGGAAAGAAAGACAAGAGGATTGAAGGAAAGAAGGTTGGAAGAGAGGAAAGGGCAGACACCCGAGAGCAGCACTGCATCGAGTGAGTGGATGGTGAGCACCATATATATATACAGTATATATATATATATATATATATATACATATGTATATATATATTTTTAGGCCAAGGCCTTTAGCAGATTCATGTACACATATTATAGGATGGGTGGTTTGTCATGTTTTTCGGGATAACTACCTATTGCACATCAACTGGCAGACCATCTGAAGCCCAGCGAGAACTGCTGGGTTAGTATTGTTTACAGTATTTGTGGGTCCCAGCGCCGAATAGAACACTCCAACACCTCCAGCAATGCATGATGGACGAGTGGGAACATTTCAGAAGAAATTAAAAACTGTACTGTAGTTATACAGACCTGTTACCTATTTCTCCGACAGGCTGCCGGAGGTTATTGCTAATTGCGGGGAGGAACGATCCATTACAGAGTATTCTCTGCACAGACTGTGTGGTAATTTACAGGTTTTGATAAAACAGACATTTGAATATTAGGTTATGTAGAAACACCTTCTCTTTATGCTAGAGGGCTGTTACCAGTGCATTTGTAATGTAATATTTCCATAATATTTTATTCCATTAATAAAATAATATTACCCTTAATACCTTCTTAATCACTTTATAGTATACACAGATGTGTAGATAATATCAGCTCCACTCCAGCTTTATACGGAATATGGAAGAGTACTGGAAGAAAAGTATGGAGAGGGCACCGTGAAACAACTCTGAAATACAGGAGAAACCTTTCTGTAAGGGTGGGAAAAATACTTGTAGCAAGAAACCTTGCTCTGCCACCTGTGTATTTGACAGTCATAGCATATGAGACAGACAAACAGAATGGGGGATAGGGAGAGAGAATAAGAGGAGTGAAGGGGGGGAGAAAGAGAGAGAGAAAGGGGGAGGATAAGGAGAGAGGGAATGGGGAAAGAGAGGGAGGGGGGGAAGGAGGGAGTAGGAGAATGAAAGAGAAAGGGAGAAAGGATGGGAGGGGGATAGAAGGAGGGGAAGAAGGAGAGGCCAGTTCTCTTCACACATAAAAGTAATATCAGAATGAATAAACTTGGGCTGAATGAAGGGATTAAGAACAATATTCATAGAACATTGCTCCATGGTAAGTAAACAGCTAGAAGTATGTGAGGGGAAAATGAGGTGGGGAACATAGGATACTGTACATCTGGACATGGAGTCAGTGTTACCAGATGAAATCTGGGAGAGGCAGATCTGAGGTGTGTAAGAACACTCGTGGCCAATAGTGCAGCGCCCCTCCTAAATTTGGCAGTGTTCTGAGGTGTTTTGGTTGTTTTTAGACATCAAAGCACACATTTCAATATGCACTATAATCCCAAACACTAAGAAAGCAATGTGTAAACAACAAAATAAAAATTAAAAAACAAAAAAATACCAATATGCACATTACCGTTCCTAATTTTGCCAGTGTTCTGCAGTCTTTCAGCAGTATTTAGAAATCAGAATGCACATGGAAATATCCAGTGTAATGCTGGACACTAAGAAAACAATGCATGAACAACAAATATCTACAAATATCCTACCACAGTACCCTTCCTAATTTTGGTAGCGTTCTCCAGTCTTTCAGCTGTATTTAGACATCATGACACACATGGGAATATCCAGTGTAATACTAGACACTAAGAAAGCAATGCATAAACAACAAAAGTCCACCAAAAAAAATCAGTGAAGACGACGGTTGCAGTACTGTATTTTCTCTCTTGGGAATTCAAAAAGTTTCTGAGACAGCAAAAGTAATGGCTGACTCCTTGGCACAAACATTTCTTTCAGTATCAGTATGCCCCCTGGAAATTGGTTATACAGTAACACCTCGATATAACGGACTTCAATAGACCTGAATTCCCTTTTATCGGACTTGAGGAGCTACCGGACTAAACTTCTATATAATGGAAAAAGTCCAATAAAGCCAGAAGCAGTCCGGACTGCCTGACCACTTCAGCTATGTTCACCACAATAAGACAAGTAAAAGACATGTTTTTCAGTGCCCAGTACAGTATTATTATACCATTTGATTAATGTAGTGAAGATATAACACAGTACAATACTGCAATGGTGGTGAAAACCACTGATGCAATACGGACTAATGTCTGATATATCGGAAAAAGTCCGGATTAGCAGGGGTAAGTCCGGATGTCGCTTTTATCAGAATTTCGCATATTTCGGACTGGCCTGAGCCCCAATTAGTCCGTTATAGTGAGGTCTTACTGTACTGGTATAAGTTGTATACCATCATCTTTGCTGGTGTTTATATTATAAGATAAGCTAATAAAAACACACAAAACTGATGAGTAAAAGTACAAAAGAGTAGTGAGAATGAACTTGGAGAGTAAAAAATACCTTCATATTACTTCCCAACATCCTAGCACAAAATTTTTCGTGCATCATGCAAGAGCTAAGCATATGTCTAGATGCAGAATTTCATGAGCTTTCTTTGGTGTTTTTGAAATTTTGATACGACCAGTAGTATTCAAATAAATCGCAAAAAGCTAAAAAACTCATGCAGTGATGGTGGGCGACGCACGGGTGGGGGAGGACTGAGGGAGAGGGAGGGAGATAAGGTGGGCAGTGGTGAACATGGGAAGGGAAGGAGGAAGGACTGGGGGGGAGGGGGGGGGAGAAGTGAGGGATGCCATGGGACTTTCACCGTTCGGTGAGGAATCAGACGGGCGCTTTTGCTCTGCTGGTGGGTTAGGCTTTGTGTTGCTTCTCCGAGGGCAGTATGTTCCCATTGATCTGGCTGGCCAGGGAACTTTCACCTTTCAGTAAGGACCCATACAGCCATCTTAGCACAGCCTGTGGGTTACACTCTGTTTTCCTCATTTGTTGCCGGAATGTTACCAGTGATCAGGGTGGCTGGGGGATTTTGACCATTCAGTAGGGATTCTTCGTATAGCCATTTTCGCTCAGCTTGTGGGTTATGCTCTCTCTTTCTTGCGTGCTGCTGGTATGTTCCCAGTGATTGGGGTGGCTGGGTGATTTGACTATACGGTAGGGATCCGTACAGCCATTCTCGCCCAGTTTGTGGGTTACGGTCTGTTACCTGTGTGTGGACAAAGAGGTCAGTGAGCCTTGGAATGGACTTTTTTTTTTTTTTACTTTGTAAGCCAGCCGGCTGCCAAAGGCGGAACCTTTATGTCCGGTTATGGAAAAATAAATCCGGATATGGTTATAATACAGCCAAGGCCAAATGAACAGATACGGGGCATGACTGGATACGGACCATGCGGATAATTGAGGGATTATTGTACTATGCTGGGTAGTAACCATATAACCAAATTATGGCACCTGGTGATTTAGTGGGTGATTAAGGCATTCCAGTCGGATTGAGCCTGTGCAGGCTTATATCCAAGGGGTGGTTAGGGTTTGTTGCTCACATAATGCCACTTAGGGATGAGTGGGGCTGGTCAGTCTCATCTTGAAAGGCAGGACCAACTTGCCTAGCTCTGGGCTTCTACGCTTCTCATGGGGCATCACAGGATTAGATAATGATGATGATTTCCTTAATCCGAGGCATCCCATCGACGTTTGGGTACTTCACAACGTTTTGTCACATCTAGACCCATCGATGTACGTGTACATCGCGCAATTGCAAGGGTCATAATTTGCACAATTTTCAAGTTTCATGGGTGATTTTTGGTAGGCATATGTGGGAGACCTTCCTCTACTTGCTGTCAAGCGGGGATACTGCCTGGCCCCACCTAACCCCCCCTCCCCCCTCCCACCTCCCCCCCACGGTGGGCAATTCACCTGTTAGCGGTAACCTGGCCAGTAAAGGTATGTTGCCCCACAGTCTCTCCAATGATGAAATTTATGATGAAAGTGATTCCTGAGGTGGAGGACAAAGAAATAAAGAAGCTAGAGCAAGAAACAAACAGAAGTGATGAGGTGGTAATGTCATAAAGGAAGGTGCCATATGTGGATGTGTTTGGTGACTGAAGAATGCTTCTATTGCCTCTATAAATGTGTGAAAACCAATGTAGTCTTGTACTACACTTAAATTCGTACCAAATACATAAAGAAATACGTAATTTAAAGGAGCTTGATTTAGTTAACCCTTCCATAGTTCATTTTCTTTAGCCAGGTACCCTGAGAAAGAGGGAAAACGTAAGGCTGACTCATCACCTGTAGCACCATTTATAGCCTCAGGAGGGTGATTTCTCCATGAATTCTCCATGTTTCTCACCAAAAGCAAAGGTTTGAGCCAAAAAAAAAAAAAAAATCCGAAATTGCTCGGGACTGGGGGGTATCGGAGGTGGGAAATCGGTCGGGACGTGATGGGTTAAGTAACACATGGTATACTGATTCCCCCTCCCCCCCAAATAACAGAACAGTGGAAAGAAAACAAAAGAATAAAAAAAAAATCATACACCTGATAAAGATTTTTATCTTTTTTCAGTGGTGCTGGAATTGCCTCAGCGTAACCGACGGACATTGCCACGTCTCACCCGCCTGCGCTACACTTGTCTCACTTGTGGCAAGTTTTACATGGGTCGCATTGAGCAGCACTACCGCAAGTTTCCTGACCACCGCCGAAACCTTCCACTCCCACCCAGTGACTCGGCAGCACCTAGCAGCCATCCACCCACATCCTCCTTGGCACATGAATCCACTCACCTGATCTCAGATACCCAGCCTCCCACCAGCTCCCAGTTGCCCTCGTTGATATGCTCTTCAGCAACCAGTCCTTTGCCTACATCTAGCCTGCCATCAGTATCTCCTCAGAATCCCACCACTCAGACTCTTTCACCATCTCACTCATCAGTGACTGATTTACAGGTTCCACCCTCACCATCCCATCTATACATGACCAGGCATGCAGTCACAGCCACAGTCACTAACCCACTCTCATCAAGTCATGTAGTTTCATCCACACACCAGATGCCAACAACCACTCACTCACCTTTGCATAGACAGTCCTACTCAGCAATTAAAATGCTATCCAATCAGCCACTCAAGCAGGAAAACTGGGATGTGGATGCAGCCAGAAAAGAGTGGGCTGCAAATAATTTTGATATGGGTGGCAAAGTAAATGCATCTGCGAGGGATGGAAATGGAATAGCCTTCAGAGATATAAGGGAAGAGAATTCTTCCTCTATAAATGTGTGTACTAACAGCAGGGAAATGAGTGAACCTAAAGTCAAGGTAGTGGCAGATATAGCTGCAGAGCAGGGGTCAGCCAGCCACTGTGAAGGGAGCAAGACCACAAGTGAAGTGGAACTGACTAGTGTGGTGGAGATGGGTAGTGTGGTGGTGAAGTCTGAGGAAGGTGGTGAAGTGAACAAGTCAGTGCTGAGCCCCACACCTGGGACACAAGCCTGTGAGACCAGCGGGGAGCCAGGGCTACCCATGGAGACAATGACAACCCAGGAAATGACTGCTGCACAGTTTGCCTTGTTTACTGGGCAGTATGGAGATGGAGCACAGGAGGTAAAGTCAAAGGCCAGATCTCGGAGAGGAGGGCGGCGAGGGAGGTCACGAAGGGGAGGAAGGTTAACGAGAGGAGGAGGGACAACCATGCCATCACAACGACCACCCCTCCCACCACCACAGCCAGTCAACATGTTGGAGAAGGTCAGCACATGGCAAAATGTTATTTTTCAACTCAGGTCCAGTAGCTGGTGTATGTTACTTGGTTCTTGTGTGTCTCTGTCCAAAGGTGGTGAGTGGTTTAACGTCGGTGTTGGAGTAAGACAAGGATGTGTGTTGTCCCCATGGTTGTTCAAAATTTATATACTGCACATGGGGTTATGACAAGAGGTACTAGCAGTAACAGTAGTAGCTGCAACCCCAGGTTATCTGTCTGTGAACCCAGTGGACTACAGGCTGATACTGCCCCTCTTCTGCAGCCTACCATCCATCTTTCGGGGGGACAGAGAGTGAGCTGAGGGACATTTGTATAATTGGGCAGCTCCACCACCCAGTTATATCAGTTTGACACCTCTCCAGCACCATGACAGTGGTAAAAAAGCATTTGTTATGATAGGGTGAGGATAGTAATGATTTGTGAAGGATGGAGTATTTCACATCTGATGTATGCAAGTGAAGCTGTGATGTTGACTGGTGAACAGAAACTGCAGATTGGAGAAGAGAATAGTTGTTGTTGTTACCTAACCTTGGTCTGTCTGGCTGAGTAGACCTTTCAATTGCAGATGAGCATCTGTGTGTTTTTTTTTTTTTGTGTGTGTGTGTTCAACTCTGGGCATAGGCTTCACAGACTGCTATCAAGGCCCAGCAGTCCTCCTACATACCAACACCTCTACATGTCACCACTTCAGCACTAACACCCACCGTCCATATTGAATACATGCTAGGGCTGTCTCACAAAGGGGTTGTCCCATTGGTTCCTTTCACCATTATTGTTGTGTCTGCATCTTAGTGTGGCATGTGCTGTGCATTGCTTGTGTGTGCATTATGTTGTATGGGCCAATCCTACAAGTGGGGTATATGTATATGGTTGTTGAGGAAGGTGACCCTAATGTGATCTTTTGGTGAATTGAGAGACATGTGAATCGGTGAGAGAGTTTAAGTACTTGGGTGCAGTAATAGAAAAGAAAGGTAAATGGCTAGTGAATGGAAACTGCAGATTGGAGAAGAGAATAGTTGTTGTTACCTAACCCTGGTCTGTCTGGCTGAGTTCGTTTCGTTTCGTTTCGTTTTTGAAGGCTCCAACATGCTTGCATGTGTCAGCCTTGGTCACCTAATGGCGGCTCTCCACGCTGCTCGATCTCTGGCAGCCTCCCTATTCAGTCCCTTAACCCTTAAGTCACATTTAATGACCTCGTCCCATGTCTTTCTCGGTCTACCCCTCCCAACCCCTCCCCCAATATTAACACTTCTCACCCTCTGTACCCAATTATCATCCCCCATCCTCTCCACATGTCCAAACCACCTCAGCCTACCTCACCTCATCACAACACCAATACACTCCAGTCCCATCCTACCTCTCAACTCTTCTATCGTAAACCCAGCCCCCCCAGGCCTTGCACGCAGGGACGCATCTGTGTTAATGGGGTTGTCCCATTGGTTCCTTTCACCATTATTGTTGTGTCTGCATCTTAGTGTGGCATGTGCTGTGCATTGCTTGTGTGTGCATTATGTTGTATGGGCCAATCCTACAAGTGGGGTATATGTATATGGTTGTTGAGGAAGGTGACCCTAATGTGATGTTCTGGTGAATTGAGAGACATGTGAATTGATGAGAGAGTTTAAGTACTTGGGTGCAGTAATAGAAGAGAAAGGTAAATGTGCAAGGAATGTGGAAAGTAGAGTGGCACAGAGAAGGAAAGTGGCTGGTGCTGTTAAGGCCTTGATAAGAAGCAGAGGTCTGAGTGTTTTGGCTGCAGAAGACTTGCATGGAGTAGTAGTAGTTGTTCCCTAGACAGTCTGGCCGAACAGCCCCGAGTCCCTAAGGAAGACAGTGGCTGAGACCGGGCTTTCCCACAGAGCTCTCAAGGGGTGCATGTTGTGTTGTTGGCATAGGTGATTGTGTGCAGTGCAGTCTTCCATGATGTGCTTAATAGTATGGGGTGCTGTGTTACATCCTGGACAGGCGTCAGTGACAGAGTCATCCAGCCTCTTTTGATAACTTAAGAGGGCTGGATGATGCCCACATCTCAGCCTGCCCAGGTGGACCCTGTCCTCACGGGGAAGATAGTGTTTGGAAGGATGGATATCTGGATGCCGTGCATGTAGCTGTGTGTTGTCTATGAGTGACTGAATGGAACGGTGAGTTATTTGAGTAAGAATATGCTTCTGGAAGCTGGTCTGAGGCAAGCAGGGGGGAAGAGATGATAGTATTTGTGTATGATATCGTGTGCTTGGTGTTGTTTTGATGTTTCTTGGTGTGTGTGGATGTGCTGCCATGCAGTGTAGTGGACGTTGTGGGTTTGTGGAGGCTGCAGTGAGAATTTGGGTGCCTCTCATGTCTAGATGATCCTTGACTTTGAGGACTTTGGTTTCTTGGTGTAGGTGGTCTGTAGGTGTAGTAACTGTGCAGCCTGTGATTATTTTTAGGACCTTGTTTTGTATGGTCTGAAGAGTGTTATAATGTGTTTTAGTGAGGTTAGGAGCCCAAGCAAGGCTTGCATAATTCATCATTGAACATATATATTGTTTGTATACTGTGGTGGTGGTTTCTTTGTTGTGTCCAAATGTTGTATGGGAAAGTGGGCATTGAGTCTAGGTGTTAATTTATTTTTGATGTTTGTGATGTGTTGTTGTTTTAAATGACATTGATGTATTGTATGTTACACCAAGGATTTTGGGTGTGTGTATATGTGGTAAGGGAATGTTGTCTATGGTGAGGTGTGGAATGTGACTGTGTTCTGCTGTCCAGTTTGTGAGAAGGGTCACTGTAGATTTGGCTGGGCTATTTTGAGTCTGTTTGTGGTGAACCATTTGTGTAGTGTGTTGAGGTAAGGTTGGAGGATGTGTGCGGCTGTGTTTGCATTTTGGTGTGTGCATGTAAGTGTTATGTCNCCATTTGTGAAGTTTCTGATGTTCGAGGACTGACCAGCAAAAGTTACATGTGCATATCTCCCTGCTAAGTAGTTTGCCAGCCATCTTTTTGTGTTATTGTGCATGTTTGTGTTGAATATTTTGTTTGTGAGGTTGTGGCGGGGGATGGAATCAAAAGCTTTACTAATGTCTAGTGTGACAAGGAGTGTTCTATGTGGTGGCCTAGCTGAATTCATGCCATCAAAAATTCTCTGTGTGAGGTCTGTAAGAAGAGTGTTTGTGGAGTGTAGTGGCCTAAAACCATGTTGTGATGGGGCTAGGGGTGTGTGAGGTGTAACTAGTTGTAGTACCAGTCTTTCAGTGATTTTGGAGGGGGTGCAGAGGAGTGTAATGGGGCGGTGTGAGGAAGGTAATGTGGGGTCTTTGTTGGGTTTGGGGATAGTGATGATAATGCCATGCTTCCAGATGTTGGGTATTATGTTGTATGAGTAGCTGTAGTTTGATATGTTGGTGAGTGCTTGTATGCCTTGTGGTCCAATGTGTTTAAGATGTATGTTGCTTATGTTGTCTGGTCCACAGGCAGATGAGTGCTTGAGGTTGCTGATGATGTGCTTCGTCTGATTGTAAGTGAAAGGTGTGAAGTTTGGGTCTGTGGGGAGCTGTCTCTCAGATGATACGTTGGTCGTCACGATGGGGGTTTAGATGGCTGATGTGAAAAGTGATTGATGAGAGTGCTTGTTGTTTGGTTGAAGGTATGGTGTCTGTTGTTGTGATGGCAGCTTGTGATTGTGTAGTGTTGCTGTTGGAGAGTGTGATGCTGTTAGTATTTTGTAGAGTTTGCTGGTGTTTGTTTTGTGATCAAGTGTTTGGAGATAATTATTCCAATTTAGTGTTTGCTGTTCTGATATTTTATTGTTTATTTGAGTGTTGAGTTCTTGTATTTGTTGTATGGTGTCATGCATATGTGGTGTTCGGGAGTGTCATAGTGTGTCCCATTGTCTGATGAGGCCTTGAATTTCTGGTGTGAAATTGAGGTTGTATCTTTTTCTGTTGCCTCTAGGGATGTGTCTTTTGTCTCAAAGAAAGAAAGAAAAAAAAAAACTTACTCCATGCATCTCACTCTTACAGTACAGATATTCAATCAAAAAACCTCAAAGGATCTCTGGGAGTGACCAGCTTCTTGTAATACATCAGGTTCACGTCAAGATGAACTTCATAGCCACAATAATCACAAAAATATTTAAATCCTTACTGTTATTTTGTGTTGTATTGGATAAACTTTAGAATTTGTCTCAGCATTTCAAAATAATATACATACAGAAATTTTGCTGTAGAATTTTCTGTTATTAAAAACTGGATGGAACTCAGCATGAATTCCTGGCTATTATTAAAATACTGTACAAAACATGAAATCTCATTACATTACAATCCGGTTTCACTGAATGTTGTATTTGTGATCAGGCAGATATCAGACAAATGATTTTTATAAAGTAAAGAAGTCATGTTTTCAGCCAGGGCTCAGTTACTCAAAACCAGCCTTTCCACAGATCTTGCGAAGCTACGACCCTGCAGAAATCCAGAGTGCTGTTGGAGCAAGGCTGGTCCAGAACCTTACCCCATGGCAGCTTCTGTGTTTCCAAACAGATGGTGACAGTGAAGTGAAAGAGAAAAGTAGTAAGAGTGAGGGAGGTGGTGAAGAGGGTAAGAAAGGTGATGGGAGATGTGCTGACAAGATTACAGATGTGACTGTAAGCAGGAATGGACTGCATGTGTGGAGGTGCAGGCTGGAGAAACTTGAGAACCTCCTGAAGGATTTTAAAGAGGAGTTTATGAGATGCCTGGAGCCTGTTGATGTGGGGGCCAGGCCTCAGGGATGGCAGGGGAAGGTGGAGGATCTAGTAAGGAAAGAGAGGAAGGAGGATGGTGTTGTGGGGGTAATATGTGGGAGAAATAATGATGTGAAATTGAAGCAGATTCAAGCCACAACTTTACAGGAGGAAAGAAGCCAAAGTGCTGTAGCTGGAAAAGAAAGGAGTCAGAATGTTACATGTATAGAAAGAGATCTACCTCACGCTGTGATAAGAGATCAGACTCCAAACATTACCATAGAAGCTAATCACAGTGATACTCTCACCATAGAAAGAGAGAGATGTGGAAATGTTGCCTGTATAGAGAAAGGAGCATTAACAGGTGGTGGAAGTCAAGATCTGTCACTGGAAAGAAGACAATGTGCATTAGAAAAAAATAACTCTGTGGGACTGAAAGATGCTAGGAGTTTGAACACACCTTGCACAACAACAAGTAATAAAGAAAACAAAGATTCTCAACCAAGATTAGAGACAGAAGATCAACTGGAGTCCCAATTTGAAGGTTCTGAGCAGATTGATGAAGTTGGCATAGACTCCAGTGATGTTTATAGCATTAAGGTAAGTTTTTTTTTTTTCTGGGTGGTAAACATATAACCAAATTATGGCACCTGGTGGTTTAGTGGGTAATTAAGGTGCCCCAATCGGATTGAGCCTGTGTAGGTTTTATATCCAAAGGGTGGTTGGGGATTATTGCTCATGTAATGCCACTCAGGGATGAGTGAGGCTGGTCACTCTCATCTTAAATGTCAGGACCAACTTGCCTAGCCCTGGGTTCCTACACTCCCCTTGGGACGACATAGGATTGGATGGTGGATGGATGGATTTTTTTTTAAAGTTTAGTTTTGTACTTTTTGTGTTTATTCCACTCATGTTTAGTTGTAAGATCTTTAACCCCTAGGTACCGGGCATATTATGGCATGGCCTCCATCTGTGGTCATATTTCCTAAAACAGCCTTTTTTCAAAACTTCTTACTGGTATCTGGGAAAGTCTGACAGTTAGGGAAACTCATTAATGACCATACTATTTGCCAAGTCTTCTTGTTGCAAATGAAAGCGTCCCTAGGTCTGCAAGTGGTCGCATGGATGGGTAAGGACGTAAAGAAGGAGTAACTTTTGGTGCATGGAGCCGGATGTCTTCATGTGTGTGCACGTGGCCCCGACTATGGCTTCGCTCTGAATGAGATAACCTCTCCACTACTAGATAAACCAAACACATTGGTGTCCAAGGCACCCATGGCACTATCACTGAGCCCTCTCCTAGTATCTTTGGGCAGAGGCTTGGCAGGGGTGGATGAAACATGGGGTCTGTGTGATGTGGGAATGGAGTCAGATGAGAAGGTTTCAGAAAACATCGTTCTGAACCCGGCATAGTCACAGGACAGACTGAAGCACACTTGTGTGCACTGGCGGGAGTCTCTCCCTATTGTTTGGTAGCGAGATCAAACATGAGTCAGTTCAAACTATGGCAGGAATGCACTTGCGGGAAATGCCGACGCCCAGCAGCCTCCTTCCACCTAAATGGCGTTGGCATATCAGTTCAAACTATGGCAGAAATGCACTTGCGGGAAATGCCGACGCCCAGCAGCCTCCTTCCACCTAAATGGCGTTGGCATATCCCATCTCCTGGCGTGTAGGAGTTAAGGTGTATTTCTTTGTGCGTGTTTAGTCTTTTGTTGTTTTGGGAGTTTCTGCAGTCAGATGTCAGCTATGAGATGGGGTTTGTATGATGGTAGATTTGTACAGCCAGGATGTACCATAACCACTTTTTGTAGCAGTTGTATCTGATTGATGCGTCAGGATGTAATATTTGTGTTTCATAGAGGACACCTGTATTTGTGTGGGCCAGGATTGTACCCTGTGTCTCTGGCTAGGAGGAATGAGAGGGGCCACAGGCCAGAGTAACTATAGTCCCCCTTCGAAGAAAAAAGGAGGATTGCACATTCACAAAGACAAATATAACAGACACTGGTAGCAAAACCACCTATTAGTGAATCTATTTTCACTGATGGTGAAATGCTTTGGTAGTGAAGTAGGTAGTGAAACCACTAGCTGTGAAACCTGGTAACAAAACCCTGAATCCTGTTATATGTGGTGTATCAATATGTGTTATAAATTGGGACTGGTGGGATAAAAAGGTGGACTTTAGTCAGAAGGCCAGAGCCAGAACTGCCAGTTTGCATGTACAGTATTTGAGTGACTTCTACTAATTCCATTTGCATGAGAGTCTGAGACCCAATTTACACGTATGTTGAGGTACAGCTGTATATTAAAACACATTAGCCTATGAGAAAACAAGTAGGAAATGCAGGAAACGAAGTGTTTAAGGTTAATAGCGTCAGATATTTTGGAGCTGTGTTTTAACACAGCAGATGCTGAAGAGAGTTAGTTTAATTTCTGATAAGAGTAATTGAAGAACTTAACATTACCAGTAATGTATTCTAAATAATAGGATGGTCTATTTGGAGTTCAGTGTCTGGAAAGATGGTACAATTGGGTTAAAGACGGAAAGAACTCTGTATGAGAAGTATACTGTATCCAACATAGATACTTAAATGGGAGTGAAACTTGGGTAGTGAGTTATCTAGATTGCAGTTCATAAAAGTTAATTTTTCAAATTACTCATAGCAGCATTGAAGAGCAGGATTGATGGATAAATGACATTAGTCAGTAACTCTTGTATGACTATCTTGAAATGTGAAAAGGTACTACAAGAGTGGTGTGTTGCATTGCTGAATGGAACTTTAAGTGTCCATTGAGCTGTTATGGTATTACAGCTTTGGGTATGTATGTAGATTATGTACTGAATAAAGTTTTTGCAGAGTTAGACTGAGGGCATTGTTGGAAGAGTAGAGTGTAATGATGCATCAGTTAGAGAGAAGGAAGTAGAGTAAATGCTAGAGTGAGGAAAGGACTCTGAATGTAAAAAGAAAGTAGAATAGAGACAGGTCATTCATGGATATCACTTGTTTAGGGTGTTTCCCAGGAGGGAGCAGGGTGTCATAGATCAGGACTTCCACCAAGGCTTAGATTTGGGAAGTTCTGACTTCCTGACCCTTAAATTTGGAAGGCCTGGCATCAAATTTTGGAATTCACATGCTTTACATTGTATGGACATCATTTTTACATTCCACATTGAAATTGCAGCCATGGTAGGATTGATATTTGGTTTTAATTACCATCATTTGATATATAAATTCATTCTGATTGGAGATATGAATGGAAAAGTAGGGAATGAGAAGGTGGATGGAGTGGTTAGTGAGTGGGGTGTGCCTGCAGAGATGGATGAGAATGGCATTACTTTAGTGGACATTTGTGCTGGGAGGGGGTTGGTGGTAGCTAATACCCTCTTCAGGCACAAAATGATCCATAGGTATACATGGCGAGTGGTGAGAAGAGAGGACGGTGGAATGAATGAACGGAAGGCAATGATTGACTGTGTGTGTGTGGATGAAAGGATGAGAAGATGTGTAATGGATGCAAGAGTATATAGAGGTTGGGGGAGTGGACTTTCTGACCACCACTTGGTGGTGGCCAGAATCAGAATCCAAACAAGATGGAGGAAGAGAAGAAGGGAAGGACAGGAGGAAGTATTTGTTACAAGGAGGGTAGAAAAGTTACAAGAGGATGGAATAAAGGCTGAATATAAAAGGGAAGTGGAGGAGCGATTGGGTAAATATAGATTGGAGCAGATGGGGGACGTGGAAGGTGTGTGCAAGGTATTCACAGAAGAAATCTGTGCAGCATGTGAGGTGGTGTGTGGGGTGAAGAGAAGACGAAAGGGGGTTCAGGGAACAGCATGGTGGACTGAAGAGGTGAGAGAGGCTGTGGCACAAAAGAAGAAAGCATATAATGAGTGGATGAGGAACAGGGGCGACGAAGAAGCTGAGAGACGGACGAGAGAGTTATATGTAGTGAGGAGGAGAGAGGTGAAAAGATTAGTAAGAGAGAGTAAGAAGAGAGTGGATGAGGAATTTGGAAGGAATTTGAGTGCAAAGTGGAGGGAATGTAAGAAAATGTTCTGGAAGGAGGTAAAGAGAGCTAGACAGGGTGCCAACGAAGTCAGTGGGGGTGTGAAAGATAAAAATGGTAGATTACTAGTGGAGAAGGGAGAAAAAGTAAACAGATGGAGAGAACACTTTAATGAACTGTTGAACATAGAGAATGAAAGTAATGCAAGTATAAGTGGCTGGGGAATGGCAGGGAGAAGGAGGGTTGTGAGAAGAGAGGAAGAAATCACCAGGATGGAAGTGGTGGAAGCAATGAAGAAAGTTAAAATGGGGAAAGCCCCAGGAATTGATGGAGTGTGTGGTGAAATGCTGAAGCATGGGGGAGAGATAGTAATAGAATGGATGTGGAAGGTGTGCAGATTGGCTTGGGAGGAGGGTAGAGTCCCGGAGGATTGGAAGTCAGGTATAATTATTCCTCTGTACAAAGGAAAAGGGGAAAAAGCAGTGTGTGGTAATCATAGGGGCATTTGCCTTCTCAGTGTAATAGGAAAAATATATGGTAGGATACTTATTGACAGAGTTAGGGAAATTACTGAGGAATTAGTTGGAGAAGAACAAGGAGGTTTTAGGAAGGGAAGAGGTTGTGTAGACCAGATATTCATTCTTAGATCCTTAGTGGAAAAGTTTCTAGAGAAGGGCAAGAAGTTGTATGCAGCCTTCATGGATCTGGAGAAAGCATATGACAGGGTGGATAGACAAGGTTTGTGGAAGGTATTAAGAATATATGGAGTGGATGGGAAGTTGTTGAAGGCAGTGAAGAGTATGTATGAGGGTGCTAAGGCTGCAGTGCGTGTGGATGGCAAACTGAGTGAATCTTTCCATTTGAAGGTTGGATTGAAACAAGGATGTGTCATGTCTCCATGGTTGTTCAATCTGTATATGGATGGGGTTATAAAAGAGATACAAGGTCGGGCAGTGGATGTTGGAGCGGCCCTAGTGAGAGAGGGCAGTGTTTGGAAACT
>JAGKTI010001160.1:75298-95348 GCA_018397915.1 Birgus latro
TGATTTCAGTTATATCGGCATATGCTCCACAGGTAGGATTGGATGACGCAGAGAAGGATAGATTTTGGGATGATTTAATACGTGTAGTGAGTGGTATGGGTGATGATGAGGTAGTGGTTCTGGGAGGGGATTTAAATGGTCATGTGGGTGAAGCAGCTCAAGGTTATGAAGGAGTCCATGGAGGATGTGCATATGGTGTGAGGAATGCGGAAGGGGAAAGAATACTCGAGTTTGGGGAGGCTATGGACATGATTGTGTGCAACACACATTTTAGGAAAAGAATCAGCCGGTTGATTACGTACGAGTCCGGGGGAAATAGTAGTCAGATAGATTATTTTCTGGTCAGGAGGGTTGATAGGAGATTAGTGAGGGATGTTAAAGTTATAGGAAGCGAGGAGTGTGTGCAGCAGCACAAACTGTTGATTTGTGACATGGTGCTTAAGGAACGAGTGATGAGAAGGAGGACATATGTACCTAGGAGGAAAATATGGAAGCTGGGAAACCAATCAGTAAGGGATGCCTTTTATAGTGAGATGAGGAGAGTGGTGGCTGAACAGGAAGCCGTAGATAGAGGCGTTAATGAACAGTATAGAGCCCTTAAGAACAACCTCTTGAGAGTTACCGATGCAATATGCGGTTGGACAAGAGGCCCACCAAGACATAAAGTAACTTGGTGGTGGGATGAGGGTGTAGAAGCTGCAGTTAAGGAGAAAAGAAGGCTTTTCCGGGAATGGAAGAATGGTGGTAACAGGGAGGAGTACTTGGCTGCCAAGCGCAGGGCTAGAAGAGAGGTATACAGGGCGAAGTCTGAGTCACAGAGACTTTTACTTGATAATCTAAATCATGGAGAAAGGAAAAATATGATTTTTAGGGTGGCAAATCAGGTGAAGAGGGATAATCAGGACATTGTAGGTGAGCAGTGTGTGAAGAATGATGATGGAAGGGTAGTGGTGAACAGTGAGGATATGAAAGATGCATGGAGAGAGCATTATAGCCGATTGTTGCATGAGGAGTTTGATTGGGATAGAGAAGGTTTGGAGCCAGCTGATCCAGTGTTTGGCCCTTGGCCTTTGATTGATGCTGCTACTGTGAGTCAGGCAATAGGCAGGATGCGGGTGGGGAAGGCGGCAGGTGTGTCTGGGTTGACTGCTGAAATGTTGAAGGCCTCAGGAGATACTGGGGTGAGGTTAGTCACTGACCTGATAAATATGATTATTTTTGGAACTAGACAAACCACACTCACCCGGCCGCCTTTACCACGTCAACTGCCCAGGCTCCCGGTTGCATACCACAGGAACCTCCCGATGACGTCTTCACTCGTGACTTAGCAGATGTGTGTGTGCGCACACACACTAACACTCTTGTCCTCTCTTCTTAATTTGACAGAAGATTCCAAGGACGAAGCTGGATGGTCTATTTGCATCTGATACACAGTATGTATCCAGTACATACACTTTTGTTTAACTACTATCAAGACTCAGTCTGTGGCCACATACAGATATGTGATGTCTCTTAAGGTATTATAAACTTTCTAGTCTCCGCTGACTGCTGCACGCAGCCGCTCAGTTGAGGCACCTTTCTTGGTGAGACAATCAGCCAGTTGTTGTGATGTATCCACCCAGGATACCTCATCAATCTCCCCCCGCTCCAACATGTCCCGCAACACAGCAATATCAATGCGCAATCTCCTGTCTTCTACGCTCTTACAGGAGTAAAGGGCGTCCACCAGACTCCTGTTGTCGACTAAACACTTTATTTTGATCTTTCCACATCCAGAAACCTCACGCAATATGTTGGAGAGATATACAGCAGTTTCAGCACATTCAAGCAGCGCCAATGTCTCAGCAGATAAGGTAGATTTGACGACCCTCCTGATCTTCCTTGTCTGCCAAAATATAGGACATCTTGCCTCACTAGCATCTCGTAGGAAGATCACAAAACTTCCCTGAGATCCATTGCCTACAAGGTTGGCAAATGAGGCATCCGAAAAGAACTCTATATGACAGTCCTCGATCGGCCCCATTCTTGGAATGTATAGCTTCATGTTGTCAGCCTTCACCCTTGAGATCACCTTATTGAGTCTAAGCAAATCCGCTACGGTAGCTCGGTTGCTATTCATGCTCAACTCACACACATCAAAGGCAATATCTGGCCGAGTGTATGTGGCAATCCAATTGAGTTGCCCAATAAATGCTCGGTACTTCATTTTCTCAGACTCGGACAGCTCCCCTGATTTTACTGCTGCACGATGTTTACTCAGCGTGACTGGTTTCAAGGATGAAGCATACTGGAATTGGTCGAGCGTTATGCTGCCATCGATGTTGGAGATGACATTGAGACCAACGTATTTGAAGGCTTTTGATTCTGAACTGCCGATGAGGAATATTTGACTCAACCGATTTATCACTTGCTGTTCAAACTCATGTGTACCAGCCCAAAGGAAGTCGTCGACGTAGATGCATACAATGCCTTCGACTTTGCCACCATTGCTCCAAGAGAACAGCGCTGAATCCAGTGATGATACTTTAGCTCCGAGACTCAACAACTGATCTTTTACGCACAGATACTAATGCCTAGCAGCATCACAAAGGCCGTAAACAGTTTTCTTTAGTCTCCATAACTTACCATTTGCATATCCAGGCGGAGGACGTAAATGAACAACTCTCTCAATGTCGTTACCTTGCAGGTAGGCAGCTTTCACGTCCATAGTGTGGCAGTCCCACTGGTTGGTGGAGGCCAAAGAAAGTGCCAAACGTACTGCTTCCTTTGAACAAGTAGGCGAGTCTTTTCGGAGATCCACTGTGTCTTCCTCAAATCCTCTGGCGACTAAGCGGGCCTTAACAATAGGCTTTCCATTTTTCAGTTTTTCTGTCACAACCCATCGAACCGTTATGGCACCTTGCCCAACATCATCTACTTCCTCATACACATCATTATTCTGCCAATTTGTAATTTCATTTTCCTTAGCACATAATACGGCNGATGAAGCATACTGGAATTGGTCGAGCGTTATGCTGCCATCGATGTTGGAGATGACATTGAGACCAACGTATTTGAAGGCTTTTGATTCTGAACTGCCGATGAGGAATATTTGACTCAACCGATTTATCACTTGCTGTTCAAACTCATGTGTACCAGCCCAAAGGAAGTCGTCGACGTAGATGCATACAATGCCTTCGACTTTGCCACCATTGCTCCAAGAGAACAGCGCTGAATCCAGTGATGATACTTTAGCTCCGAGACTCAACAACTGATCTTTTACGCGCAGATACCAATGCCTAGCAGCATCACAAAGGCCGTAAACAGTTTTCTTTAGTCTCCATAACTTACCATTTGCATATTCAGGCGGAGGACGTAAATGAACAACTCTCTCAATGTCGTTACCTTGCAGGTAGGCAGCTTTCACGTCCATAGTGTGGCAATCCCACTGGTTGGTGGAGGCCAAAGAAAGTGCCAAACGCACTGCTTCCTTTGAACAAGTAGGCAAGTCTTTTCGGAGATCCACTGTGTCTTCCTCAAATCCTCTGGCGACTAAGCAGGCCTTAACAATAGTCTTTCCATTCTTCAGTTTTTCTGTCACAACCCATCGAACTGTTATGGCACCTTGCCCAACATCATCTACTTCCTCATACACATCATTATTCTGCCAATTTGTAATTTCATTTTCCTTAGCACATAATACGGCCTCAGAGTTGAAAAGAACAAGCATTTCTGTGTCATCATCAACCACTTCCCATTCGCTAAGATCCTTCTCCAGATCTATCCAATCAATGCTGCCATCACAGTCTCTTTTCAAATTATAGCAGTGTTTGTACTTTCCAGTGGCTTTACCTGCCCGACTTATAATCCTTCCAGACACCAACTCTCCACTTTCTGAATGTATTCCCTTTATACGTTGACCAACAGAAACTTTGGGAAGCTGATTAATCGGAACAGAAACTGTGGGAGGCTTATCGATTGGGACCACACCATCTTCCGACTCGTCATCTGGTGGATAGTCATTCAACACTTGCATAGGATCGTCATTAGGCTTCTCCTGGACAACATTTTTCTTTTCATCACTGCTGACATCACTTTCAACTGTAGTATCTTGCTCTGGCGCTCGCGCTAGACGACATACGTGCACTCGCACGTATACACCGCTGTGTCTCACCAGAATTTGTTTCCCATCTCTGCCTATTACAATTCCAGGACCGTGCCACTCATGACTGTTATTTCTTTTGTAGAAGACTTCATCTCCATTCCGGATGTCATTTAGGTCACTCGAACGTACATTGTGCCGCAGAGCCCTAGCCAAGCGTTCATCTGATTCGGTCTTTATAAACTCTTGTCTAGCTAAATGAAGAGCGTTCAAGTTGTCTCTCACAATTTTCGATGGTGATGAAGGTTCCAAGGCTGGAGGATCATTTGCGTACACATTAGGCAGACCAGGGTTTTGACCAAAAACAAGTTGGTTAGGAGAAAAGCCTGAGTAGTTGGTGAGAGCATTTCTTGCCGATACTGCCCATGCCAAGGCCACATCCAATTCACACTGGCTATCAGCCATTATCTTCCTAACTATGTCACCAATGACTGCATTTTGACGCTCACAGACTCTGTTGCTCCAAGGACTCTCTGCAGACGTTGTCATGATCTTGATATTGAAGGCCTCTCCCAATGCTTGCATTTCCGCATTATTGAATTCACAGCCATGGTCTGTAAGAATTTTTCTAGGTGTGCCAAACACAACAATCCAGCTCCGAAATATTCCTTTGATAATGGTGGGCGCACACTTATCTGCGATTACTATCGCATTACAATACCTGGTTGCCAAATCAACAAGGACTAAGAAATAATGCCTTCCCCAAGCTTTTAAATCCATGGCTATGGCTTCGTTAAACTTAGATGCCATGGGCAAACTGACTACGTGTCGGGGCTTGGCTTTCTTAAATCTGCAACAGACTGTACAAGCGTCAGATACAGCCTTGACAGCCTGTTCCAGTTTTGAACTTTTAATTCCCGCATCTGTGATCAGTTTAATTAGTTTTGCCGATGTTGGGTGTCCAAATTGCCTGTGAAGCTTCAAAGCGGTTTTTTCTACATCACCCCCACGAGTTGCCAACATGATTGTTTCACAAAATTCATGATCTAGTCATAAGGAAATTGGAAGTAAGTAATGGCCTGAAGATGAGGACTTTAAATCAATGATAGTTCCACAAATTTTGACCTGGTTAGTTCCAAAGTTAATCAACATTTTTGCTTTTTTCATGGAACGTCTAGTCAACAGCAAGGGAATATTGCAGTCCACAACATCAGTCACGATGGTAGCACGCATGTTTCCAATGTAGCAGGGCAGAGTAACACATTTGAGGGAAGAAACTGTGACACCATCAGCAAAAGTAAACGTTGAGGAGGACGCTTCTTCTTTTACAGCATCACATTCATAATCAGTGAGCTCACTTAGATAGCAATTGATCCATTCAACTCCACATACAGTTGTAGAACACCCTGTGTCTAGAAGAGCACATCCCTTAGATTCTTCCACTAGAGTCTGTGACTTACCTCTACTAGCGGCATCATCCGCATAGCCCATAAACAAGGACAGATGCACTGTTTCAGAATTCTCTTCTCGACTGCCATCGTTTTCGTATGCATCCGGACAGTCACGTGCCCAATGAAAGCTAGAATCACATACGAAACACTTCAATACCTTTCCGTCAGGCCCAAGTGGGTTCTGCCTCTTGCCGGTGGATGAGCGTTGGGGAATTCTAGCAGATACAGTTGAACATCGGCCACTACCCCGACGTCGATCACGTATTGCACCACCCCGCAACATTCTCCGTCCTCGTCGAGTACCTCTACCATAAAGCATTTCGTCACCCTCAACTTCGTCACTCCAAAATACTGGTTCGTCTTTCACCTCCCGGGCGGACACCGATGCCTCGTTCTGCCTGCCAATTTCACCAGCAAAAATACGATTCAGGGCAGATTTCATATTTTCGTATGTCACCTCAGTTATCGCTCACTAGTTGTCGTTCACTGTCTGAAAGTTTGCATGCAGCTAAGAGCATAAAAGCCATCACAGAATTTGGCAGTTCCATGTCCTGCTCGGTAAATTTGAAGTAAACATGCGCAAATTCCGTCACGAACTCCCGAATGTTCATATCACTGGCTCTTCTGAAGTTATATAGCTCATAAAATGCTGCAAACTGTCGACGACCTTTGTCCACGAGAAATAAACCGTCTAATTTTTTCAGCAGGGTCTGAACACCATCCTTCTGCTTTAAAACATCTGTTTCAGTCTGCGAGGACGCCACCCTCGCTTTCCCAGACAATGACAGGTGAATAGCTAAAGCTTGTTTTTCTGCTGCTAGGTCCATTAGTTCACACCAAATGCCAATGTCTCTTTTCCAGCTCTCATATGAAGAATAATTTTCCAGTTTTGGAGGCCACTTGGTTGAACACGACGCCATTCTCGAACCACGATCTGCTACCAATGTTGAAACTAGACAAACCACACTCACCCGGCCGCCTTTACCACGCCAACTGCCCAGGATCCCGGTTGCATACCACAGGAACCTCCCGATGACGTCATCACTCGTGACTTAGCAGATGTGTGCGTGCACACACACACTAACAATTATATATGAGTGTGTTGTCCCAGATGATTGGCTGAAGAGTGTAATTGTAAATGTGTACAGAGGGAAGGGTGATGCCCTGGAAAGGGGAAATTACAGAGGTATAAAGCTCTTAGATCAGATAATGAAAGTAATGGAGAGAGTTCTAGAAGGTATGATTGGAGAAAGAGTGAATATTGATGAGATTCGGTTTGAGTTTATACCCGGCAGGGGGACCACTGATGCCATATTCATTGTTCGACAGCTTCAGGAAAAATATATTGGAAAGAAAAGGGAATTGTATTTTGTTTTTGTTGATTTGGAAAAGGCCTTTGACAGAGTCCCTAGAGAGGTGGTGAAGTGGGCAATGAGAAAGCTAGGGTTGGAAGAGTGGCTGGTTAGGGTGGTTATGGCCATGTACGTGGGTGCTCACACCCAGGTAAGAGTGAATGGAGCTTTGAGTGATGAGTTTTCCGTGAATGTTGGTGTGCATCAGGGGTCAGTTTTGAGTCCCTTGTTGTTTATCATGGTGCTTGAAGCCCTCCCACTTGACTTCAGAGATGGACTCCCATGGGAGATGTTGTATGCTGATGATTTGGTGTTGATTGCAGAGAATGAAAAGGAGGCGGAGGAAAGATTTAAGAAGTGGAGAGATGGTATGGGGTACAAGGGCTTAAGGGCAAATGCAGATAAAACAAAAGTGTTGATATCTAGGGTTGGTGGCGGTACAATCAGAGGAGAGGGAGAGTGGCCATGTGCAGTTTGCCACAAGGGTGTGGGAAGTAATTCCATCTTGTGTAGTGTTTGTGATAAATGGGTGCACAAGAGATGCAGTGGTATTAGAGGTAGACTGCGAGATGATGCTGATTTGACGTGTGCGGCGTGTCGGAGAGAGCAGGTGGAGATTGTTAGGCGTGAGAGGGTTGAACTTGCAGGTGAGTCTCTTGAGTGTGTGGAGGAGTTTTGTTATTTGGGAGACATGTTATGTGCCGGAGGTGGGGCTGGAGTTAGCTCGGTTGCTAGGGTGAGAAGTGGTTGGAAGAAGTTCAGGGAGCTGTTGCCTCTCCTGACATTGAGAGGACTTTCCTTACATGCTAAGGGGTCTTTGTATGCAGCATGTGTTAGGAGTGTGATGCTGTTTGGTAGTGAGACCTGGGCAGTAAAGGAAGAGGATATTCGCAGGTTTAAACGTACAGAAATGACAATGATTAGGTGGATATGCAGTGCGTCCCTGCGTGCAAGGCCTGGGGGGGCTGGGTTTACGATGGAAGAGTTGAGAGGTAGGATGGGACTGGAGTGTATTGGTGTTGTGATGAGGAGAGGTAGGCTGAGGTGGTTTGGACATGTGGAGAGTTTGGGGGATGATAATTGGGTACAGAGGGTGAGAGGTGTTAATATTGGGGGAGGGGTAGACAGAGAAAGACATGGGACGAGGTCATTAAGTGTGACTTAAGGGTTAAGGGACTGAACAGGGAGGCTGCCAGGGATCGAGCAGCATGGAGAGCCGCCATTAGGTGACCAAGGCCGACACATGCAAGCATGTTGGAGCCTTCAAAAACAAAAACGAAAATGAAAACAATGGCACTTCTGATTGTTCATGTAGGAAGTAAAAAAGTTAATGACAGTGATTGTTCTTGTTCAGTATTATTCTCATTTTTATGTATATGTGATCATTTTTTTAAAAACAACAACAACAAAGAAGCACCCAGTTCAGACTTTCCCATATGGTATACTGATTTTACTCTAGCAAGGCTTAGAAGCCACACCCACTTTTTGTGGTAGCTGGTGAGTTGTTGATATCAAATGTTTGAGTGGCTACCCCTGTATTCATACTAAATGTGTTCTCAGTTTGTAATCAGGCCTGTACTTCTCTTCAGTAATGTTAACAATCAAGAAGATAAATATAAAAATAATATGAAGGAATTAGCATTTCACAGAGGATGCTAAAAAAGTTAAATATGTACTACAAACCGTCAAGTCAAGGATACAAATCGTTTTCGAACGAAGCCTATTCACTATTTCTTTGTTTTATATCAAACAAATTTACTATAAACAAATGACACCAAACAAAGAGTACAATAGTCCATGAAGTACAGTGTGTATAGTCTAGTTATATCCCAAATCATTATATAACTGATATAAGTTATCATTATAGCCAGCCTTGGGGAGGTAAAATGCTCAGAGGAATAGCCAGTCACTCGGCAGGAAATTAAATGGACCTCCAGCCAGCTGATCTCGCAGCTGTCAAGTGTCAAAACCTGATAAATTTCCTTAATTTCTTTTATTACCCAGTTACATACTGTATTATGCAGTACCAGTAAGCCTGTACTCTACTTTAAAATGCATGGTAGCAAATGAAGGCCATAGAAGTAATGGCTACCTAAATGAAAGGGTGTGGAAGTACCGACAGTGAGCGTGTATGTACAGTGGAGAGAGAGAGAGAGTGTAGAAGGGTGGTGAGTAGGGAAGATAAGTTGCCTGTTTAATTTCACAATACATTGCTTACAAGGATATTTATGAGCAGCAGAATACAGTAAGACCTCACTATAACGGACTAATTGGGGCCCAAGCCAGTCTGAAAAATGTGAAATTCCGATAAAAGCGACATCCGGACTTACCCCTGCTAATCCGGACTTTTTCCGATATATCAGACATTAGACCGGATTGCATCAGTGGTTTTCACCACCATTGCAGTATTGTACTGTGTTATACCTTCACTACATTAATCAAATGGCATAATAATACTGTACTGTGCACTGAAAAACATGTCTTTTACTTGTCTTATTGTGGTGAACATAGCTGAAGTGGTCATGCAGTCCGGACTGCTTTCTGGCTTTATCGGACTTTTTCCAATATATAGGAGTTTAGTCCGGTAGCTCCTCGAGTCTGATAAAAGCGAATTCCGGTCTATTGAAGTCCGTTATATTGAGGTTTTACTGTACTCTACATTTGAAAATCGTCATCACTGTGGCTCTTCCCTTTACCTCCCCATGAACTCCCTGATATATAGTGTATTCGAGTTTTATGAGTTATACAATGATTTGGGATGTAAATTGTCGTACAAACTGTAGTTCATTGAATATTGTACCTTATGTTTGATGTCATTTGTTTGTGGATACATTACGTTTGCTATAATCAGAGAAATAGTGAATAAGCTTCATTTGAAAGCGAGCATGCATCCATGACATCTACCATTTGTAGCACCTATTTTTACAATTTTAATATCCTCTCTGATGTGATAATGTCTTGAAATAATTTTGCATTGTTATAACCCTAATAAATTACATTACTGCAGAGAAAATCTGGTCTATTTATGAACTGTCAACTCATTTAATACAAATAAATGGGGAGCTGCACGAACATTTTGTATGGACCCATCAGCTGTTTTCAGACACAGAAAGTGGGCGTGGCTTCTAGGCCTTAGTAGCGTAAAGTCTATGTAGTCAGTGGATGTAGACAGCAAATATCGATAATTAGCTGTGGTTAAGGTATACTCGGGCTCAACTTTACATAATGAATTGGTTATATTACACACAGCATGGTATGCCCGGCAGTATGATTATAGGTGTACGCTCAGGAATTTGGACATCACTGGGACTTTGTTGATTATGAAATCGGATATACGGCTGCATTTTTTGGACATACTGTAATAATATACAGCCGTACATCCACTAACAGAACCTCTGATAGATATTGATTATCTTGAGGTTTGTTAGAGGTAAAATATATGTAGCAAATGTGCAACAGTGCTAAGGGACTGCAGCTTTTTTAGTTGGCAAGGTTAGAGTTACAGGCATAGCCATGGTGTTATTAGATAGTGCATTGCCCTGGAAAAATGGAGGTGTGGCTTTGAGCTCTGCCAGTGGTGGCCTTGGACACACACACACACACACACACACTCTCTCTCTCTCTCTCTCTCTCTCTCTCTCTCTCTCTCTCCCAGGAATGTTTCACTTGATGGAGATGCAGGCTATGTATCAAAGAAGGATGAGGTTATGTCACTTGGACAGTGCCAAAATTTGGGGGGGCATGTGTAGCAGAAGGGACTGTAGCCCTTCTGTTTAGCAAGGTGGGAGATCTGCGCACCACTGTGGTGTGATCGGTTAGCATGATACTCCAGAAAGGCATAGGTGAGGGTTTGAGTCCCACTGGTGGTGACCTCAGATTTTTCTGGACTTGCCAAGCAATCTCCAGTCTGCTGCTTGTAGATTGTTAAAGAACTTACTTTCATACAATGTCTGTATGTGTAACCAGTGTGTCATACTTGGTACTGTGTAGCACTGTTCAGTAGAATACAGTACTGTACTATGATACTGTACTGTTGTATTTAAAAAACTGTAGCACTGCAGTACCTACCTATGTCTTTACAGTGGGTTTCATATGATCACTGTTATCTTTAGTCCATTATCTGAATGATGCTTCAAGACTTTATTCTGGCAAACTCCATACAGTTTTATTTAATTGAGACCTTTCATACCCAAGCAGTATGTTTTGATACCAAGGCTTCAGTGGTGAAGGAATGAGCATGTGGCCCACTTCATGAGCATGCTGTTGATTAGTTGTTCTTCATTCCTTTTTTGTTTGTTTGTTTTTTGTTGGGGGAGGGGCTATCATACCCTATCCTGTGGTTGGGAAAAAGAGGTCAGGATGACAGTGATGATGATTATGTGTTTTTTTGGTACTTGTCACCAAAATGTAAATCTAACTAGTATTGGTCTGATTTTTTGCAGGTGAGTGAGTTTGTAGGGAGTGTACTCGGTGTAGGTGGTGGGTGGTACCGACACAGACAGGAGCGCCTCAGCACCTCTCTCCTTGGTCCCAGTCCTTCCCCACCACTTCCTCTTACACCATCACTCCCACCAGCTGACAGCCAGCTCTCACAAATATTGCAGAAATTAGAAACCTCAAGCCTGAATCCAGTGAAGCGGCCTTTTGACAGTAATGAGTGTACAGTGGATGAGATCTCTCCCAAGCGGTGCCATACAGACAAAGTAGATAGTAGTATAAACCATGGCCACAGTGAACATGGTGATATATCAGAGATTGTCACTCCCACATTTGGCAACAAGAGTGATGAGAGTGATAGTGTGGACAGCGTTACCAAAGTGCTGGAGGATGCCACTTGTAACTTAGGCCTGGTATCCTATGATCTGCAGACACAGATCTCCTCAAGTTTATCAACCAGCCAGGTGCCAAATTCCATGTCATTGACAAGTTCAGTATCAAATACTTCAAATATCCTGACTCCAAGCCTCTCAGGGCCACACATCACTGTAGCCCTGGATAACAAAGCCATGCCACACACCACTACACTGACCACCAGCACACACACATCACCCTGCATTACACACACGCTTCCAGTCACACCAGACATCACCACCACAACCAACCTACCTCTTGATATGCCACACTACACTCACAACAACTCTGGTATGTCGTCGTGTAGTTCTGCCATATCTTGTAATTCTAGCATGTCCACTTGCACTGCCGGGTTGTCTTCTTGCACTTCTGGTATGACCACTATTAATTCTGGTATTACTTCATGCACCACTGGAATATCCTCTATCAATACTGTAGTATCATCTTGCTGTACCAGTATATCTCCAGTTAATTCCACCATTACTTCCATAACTTCCAATATATCTTCTGGTGATGCTGCAGTGTCATCTTTAAATTCTGGCATATCCTCTTGCAATTCAGATTTGACATCAGTGAATTCTGGTATACCATCTGGTAGTGTTGAGATGCCAGGACTGAACTCATGCAACCCCAACATGTCCACTTGTATTTCATTATCAAATATGGACACCTCTCTCAACCCCACATCAACAGTGTCCCAGGTCAGCACAATACACCCAATGCCTTTAGGAGATCTGGATATAACAGCCGAGGACTTGCCAAGGCTTCTGAGCGAGGGGACAGGGATGGTTGTGGGAGCTGGGGGAGACAGTGGGGACACATGTGATGCCCCCAAGTTGCTGGACTCCTCTGGAGACACCACTGACCTGAGTGAGATGTTGTTCAAGCTTCAGGAAGCCACTGCTGGGATTGCACAGACCCACCAGGATGCCAGCTTAGGTTCCAGTGTGTACCACCAGGGAGAGATCATGGCACCACAGGGACTAAATCAAGGCTCAGGTCAGCTTTTGGTTCCTCAAGCACTTGACTCTCATACACACACTACTCTCAACACTCACTCACATAGAACTGTAGACACTCACACACATGCAGACCTTGACTCCCACTCACATGCAGCTCTTGACTCCCACACACATGCAGCTCTTGATTCCCACACACATGCACCTCTTGACTCCCACACACATGTAGCTCTTGACTCCCACACACATGCAGCTCTTGACTCCCACACACATGTGGCTCTTGAAACACACTCCCACACAGCTCATAACTCTCACTCCCACACAGCCCTCACCTCTCACTCACATGCAGACCTTGACTCACATTCACAATCTGCCCTTGATGCTCAGGGATTCGGCACAGTTAGAAACAGCCTCAGTCAGTCACCCTCCTTAGACACAACCCAATCAGCAGTTGGGCCATCCATGCCTCTGTTGACATTCTCAGGGGCCCTTGATTCTAGTTCAGACTTTCCATGCACATCCTCAGGAATTAATCATCCATTATCCACAAATGATGAAGCATCTGGTAAACTGTCACAGGGTATTCTTGGGTCAGAAAGAAATCAGAGGCATAACAGGACCACAGGGGAGGACGAGGGAGGTTTGGGAGGTAACGGAAATCAACTTAGCCTTAACTTTAGTGTGTCCGGTTTGGGTAGTACAGAATTTGAGGAGCTACTGAAGAGATAAAATAATGTAAGACTGTAGGCTCAGAATTTATCATATTTATACAAGAGGTAGGTAAACTTATATATGAATTCTTTGAGACAGATTTACCATCACACTGACAAATGAAGAACCAGATACTGTATTTCAGTAACATGGATCATCATGGCCAAGTGATAACATGTAAAATAACTGCTTTATTTAGCAGAGTGTTTTTCCATAGCGAAGGGGCACTTGGTGATGTAGAAAGCCTGAGGCAGAGTAACTGTGATTTTATAAACCTGAGTTTTATCCTCAAGAGGCAATTTTATAATGTTTTTTATTATGTATTGTTGCTACAGAGAGGAGGCAAAGTATTAAGTAGCCTGCCTTATGTTAAAAACAAAATACACTGGCCTGAGATTTGTAGAGTAGCTTGCAGTAGTTCTCCTCTTATAACCAAAAATTTGCTTAAGAGAAAGAACAAGAGGCTTGGGAATATTCAGCATTCTTCTTTTCTTGTCCTTCCTGCAGCAGTGAATCTTAGTTACTAAAGGGAATTGATCATAAATTAGTTTGTGAATCTAAGCACCCCACCCCATAAGACAAGTGTATCATTTCTTCCATATGCCAGTATGAGTTTATATTAACTACTTCAGTACAATTACCGGTACAGTACTTTTTTTCTTTCTGCTTCTGCCAGATAATGTTATTCAGATTAGGAAAGCCCCTTCATAGTGAAGAAGCTAGTGAAAGATGTGTCAGACCCACCCAGTTTGAATATTCTCTCATAAGCTGACACTGTTTTCTAAAGATAGCTTGAAAAAGTCCATATTGAAGGAGTTAGACAGTGAAATATTCATAAGGTTGTCAGTGTTTTGGGAAATGTGTGCCATTTTAAGGTTTAACAGTACCGAGTGGTTGTAAATAACTACAAATCATAGTGGGCATTATTTTTACTAGATGTATGTATTTCAGTGATATATACCGTATCGTGTCTCATGTGACCGTTCATATTTTAACTGAGGTTGTGAGTGTAGAGTAAGGATCTGCAGTAAAGCTTGACCTATTTGGACTAATTAAGGGTGGGATTATAATATATTTAGTAAATATTTTTGAGCCATTAATCCCAAGGGATTTATTTATTTTTTATGTTGAAAAACAGTTTTTGACGGCATTGTTACACTCAACTAAATAACTATCATATCCATGTTCCTAGCTGCTGGGAGAAGTAAAACTTATAATAAAGTATGCATATGGTGTAAATGATATAGAACCATACCATAACCAAATATTAGAAATCCAGATAATCATAGCTTCTGTAATGTATACCTAAGTCTTTGTAAACAGGAGGCTTAGTATCTTGTCTTAAAGTAGGTAGTATATTGACAACAAGTAGATGCTTTGTGGTGTAGCGAGTTAAAGCATTATAACGATGCATGGCCCTAAGGGTTTAGAGTGTAGGAGTGATTGGAGTTTATTGCTCACTTAATGCTACTTGGGGATTGGTCCTTCACTTTGAAAACTGGACTGAATGCCCTAGCCCTGGGTCTCTATGCTTGTCATGGGGTAACACAAGATTGGATGAAGGATGAATGAATGGAAAACCTAAGTACAGTCCTCATTATACACGGGTATTGTATGTGTTCCATTTTTTAAATGATTTTCCACATAGTTGGTACTGTAAACTGGGAAAACTGGCAAATCAGGAGGAAGCAATGGAACTTTAATAGTCAATTTTTCTTTAATTTGCTGTAAACTTACAGCAAAAAGCTACTTTAAAAGATGACATATAATGAGGATTGGTTTGTGTTGTGTGCTTCATATTGTTGCACATAAAAATATTTCATATAACACCTCCTGGTACCACAGATGGCAAGGAAGTGTTGGTAAGCTTTTGATCCTGATGGTACTTTTTCCCATGCCATCTGACAGTTGGAAATAGGATAATGATGACAGTAACTACAAAGAAATAGAAATACTGTAGATTCCTTTTGGCATTGATATGCCTTCCATTGTACTTCACTAATAGTAAGCAATTTTCAGAATGTACATTGGTAATGTATATATAATTTTTGAACCAAATTGTGTACATAGTTGTCCCAACATCAGCATCAGTCTTATTTTTTTGCTTGGTGACTCAGTTATGCATTGGTTGTATTTTTCACATATCTCCCCAGTGTTGTACAGTAGGGTGTACATACAGGAATAACAATAATGTTTCTCCTTTCATCTTTAACTCCTTGAATCTGCCCCCCCCCCCTACTACCAGGCAGTTATTTCCAATTGGGAAAGGCCTCCTGCATTGAAGGGACTAATGAAGGCTGTATTTAACCCTTCCATTTTGAAGAGTCTATTTTAAGCCGGATAGAATTGTCAGTGGATGGCAAGACTGATATGAAAAAAACATCCCAGGGCTCAATAGTTTAAATTTATGTACTGGTATATGTAATAAGTGTCATACTGTGGTTATGTTTTTATTTATTTTTATTTTTATTTTTATTTTCTTTTAAAGGAGAAAATATGGATATAGATTAGGATAGTTTATGTGTTGTGTGAAGGTGAAATAGCCCTGGAGTCTTTAAATTATAATATTGTCATCCCCTGAGAGGATGACCATAAGCAAGTACATTGCTGTACAGTACAACTGATCTCAATTTATCCTTACAGAATGGTTCCTAGGCAGGTTGTTTGTGTATGTAGTTTTAGCCATACACTCCCTTCTTCATGGGCCTTTCAATGCATTGTACTACTATATTCATAGCTTCCTCATAATGACATACAGTAATGCCATTTTTACTCCTTTTTAACATTTTTTAAAATATAGTCCTTGTTTCTTGCTCAAACAAAGTAGCTACTACCTGAAAGTAGGATCACAGTGACCAGAGTGTAGGAAGAATACAGATCATTTTCCCTTCAGGGCCCATAATACATGGCTCAAATGTGCAGAGTAGAACTTCCCACCCATGTCAGGTAGTTGCTACAATACATGCATGCACATATACAGTATAATGTGAATGCCTGTGCCAATGTTAACCGACATCTCCTTTGTATAAGCAACAAATAATTGTGATACCAACTCTAAATTATGGAAGTGAAGCTTGGACCTTGGTGGAAGGACACATATCAAGAGTGAGAGCAGTGGAAATGAGTTATATTTTGAGAGAGGCATGTGGAGTTACATGGAGACAGACTGACAAATGAGGAAATGAAGGAGCATTGTGGTATGAATGTGGATGTGATAGGAAATGTTAGGAGAAACACATTGAGGTGGTTTGGCCATGGAGAGGATGGTGAGTGAGAGATTAATGAGGAGAGTGTGAAGTGGAGGGGGAGGCCAAGGATGAGATGGAGGGATGGAGTTGGGAGGTATATGAGAGTGAGAGAAGGGTGTGAGCTGGGAGGAGGGCAGTGAAATGGCAGGGGACGGGGTGACATGGAGGCGATTTGTTTGTGGCCACCTCTTATGGGATTAAGGCATCTGGCAATAGATAGATTGATACAGTAGGTATTAGTTGAAAAAGATACAGTAATATATACTGTAGTAAGGTGGGGAATGGGTTGCAAGTGCTTTGCCTTAGAAATTTTTTTTGTAGGTTTTAGCTGTTTTACTGGTTTCGTTTTCGTTTTTGAAGGCTCCAACATGCTTGCATGTGTCGGCCTTGGTCACCTAATGGTGGCTCTCCACGCTGCTCGATCTCTGGCAGCCTCCCTATTCAGTCCGTTAGCCCTTAAGTCACATTTAATGACCTCGTCCCATGTCTTTCTCGGTCTACCCCTCCCAACCCCTCCCCCAATATTAACACTTCTCACCCTCTGCACCCAATTATCATCCCCCATCCTCTCCACATGTGTATTTTAAGTGTGTACAGTATATGTGCATAGTAAAAGCATATAAACAGACCAAAATTAAGTCAAGTTAGACTCCTTTGACTTACTCACATGTTTACATTTTTGAAGGGCTTGGCTGTTCATGCATGTGTAACCCTTTCTTTACTTGTTGATGGTGGCGAACAAAGATATTGGGTGCTATTTTGCTCCAGAATCACTGATTCGCCACCAACAAAACGTGTGAGCAAATTATTAAAATGTCTGTATGCCCTTACTGTCACAAACCTTTGTCTAGGGCCTTAGATTTGAATTTGAAGTTTTCCATCTCCTAGGAGAGCTACTATCCAAGGTTGATGAGTCCAGCCTACTCCAGGGAATAGACTTTAGTTGTAAAGAAGAGATATTTATGTAAAGTATCTCTGCCTGGAATTTGTCCATGTAAATGCATTTGAATTCCCCACTTGGGAATGTTGTACTAGATTAGGCCAGCTAACAGGCTTGTGGCCCTGTATCATTCTCATTGTAATACTTCTAATGATGATAGTAACTAACCACCTCCTACCTACTTATAGCCCTTTGAGATTCTGATGACTCGTTTTGGCATCATTTCAAATCCAACCTCAGAGATTCCATGATGAACTTGTTCGTCATTTTAAGATACTTTTGTAAAATATTCACCATAAGTCGTGTTTACACGCCATAACAAAGAGACTCAGGCATGATGTTGCGGAATGCTTGCTCTGTATGTGCCGGCCATTGCGCGCTTGGTATGACTCGTGGCTTTGTCATTATATCATTGAAATATATATCATTGTAGTATATCATTGTAATATACATCATTGTAAATGTAATTTATTGAAGTTTTGCTTGGTTGAAACCAGATTTATATATCTTGATTTTTTTTTCCCCCCCCCCCCAATATTTTTCTATGGCAAGGTATAAAATTTTTGGTTTTTGCCTAACTTCAACTCATCATTTTGACTTTATATTTTCTTTGTTTTCTTTTTTTGAGTATACTGTGATAAATTAAAACTATTCAGCTTCAAAATAATACCACAACAGCATCCTATCATACAAAGTGTATTTACACTGACTGATCAGAGAAAAAGATCGCAAAGTGAATATGCAGCCAAGAATCATAAAAAATTGTGGATCTTTTTCCTTTCATTTTACCACCCAATAAATGCAGAAATTACCATAATCTATATATTACCGCAAATGTAATTTATTGCAGTTTTGCATGGTTTAAACTAAATTTATGTATTGGTATTAGTATTTTTTTGGCCGAATATTTTTCTATGGCAAGGTATAAAATTTTTGGTTTTTGCCTAACTTCAACTCATCATTTTGACTTTTTATTTTCTTTGTTTTCCTTTTTGAACATACTACGATAAAATACAACTATTCTGCTTTAAAATGGCATGGAAAACAACATTCTGTCATAAATAAAGTGTATTTATATAGAGCTATCAAAGAAAAATATCACGGTGCGAAGATGTGGGTCAGCGAGAGCAGCTGACTCTAGCACAGACAAAATCTGCCCGGCCGAGAAACCTGATTGAGTTAACTTAATGAAATCATCCAATGTTAGCTGGAATAGAAAATTAGAGTTGTTCCAACCATGAGAGGATTTATGGTTTTAGTTTTAATACTCTGGATCCAATACTCATTCAGCTGAATAAAATCTGATGTTAGGTGGAAGAAAATACTAAGTTTGTCTCAACCATGAGAGGGTTGATGGTATTTTTAATGCTCCCTGGTTCCTGTTGCTCACTTCATACCAGAATGGAATTATCTGGTGCCACCTTCAGTAGAATACTAGAGTACGTGGCCATGAGAGGGTTAATACTGTTATTAGTAGGTAGCCCTCATGAAAGTCAAGGAAGTTTTCCAAAGCATCATATCTTTTCCCTTACAGCTCTCTGAATCCTGTTACTCACTTCATACCAGAATTGATTTATCTGGTGCCATCTTGAATAGAATGCTAGTGTACCTGGCCATGAGAGGGTTAATGCAGTTATTTGTAGGTAGTCCTCATGAAACTCAAGCATGTTTTCCAAAGCATCACATCTTTTACTCTACAGCTGGTACCATAAACAGAAGGAACTGCCATATCAGGTGTATAGGGAGCAATAGATGTTTAGTAAGCAATCTTTCTGTAATTTTCCATGAACTTAGTGTCATCCATCCATCATCCAATCCTACGTTGCCCCATGAGGAGCGTAGGAGCCCAGAGCTAGGCAAGTTGGTCCTGACATTCGAGATGAGAGTGACCAGCCTCATTCATCCCAGAGTGGCATTACATGAGCAATAAACCCCAACCACCCCTTGGATATAAACCTTCACCGGTTCAGTCTGATTGGAGCACCGTAATTACCCACTAAACCACCAGGCGCCAAAATTTGGTTATATGGTTACCACCCAGTGTAGTAAATGGTTTCCTGGTGAACAGGAAACCACTTGGCTTGTCAGTTAGTGTAGAGTCACCCACAGGCAGAAGGAAGAGGAAAGAATGAAGGAAAGAAAGACAGAAGAGGGAGTGTAAAGTCACCCATAAGCAGAAGAATGAGGAAAGAATGAAGGAAAGAAAGACAGAAGAGGATGGAAGGAAAGAAGGATGGAGGAAAGGAAAGGTCAGACACCTGAGAGCAGCACTACATCGAGTGAGTGGTTGGTGAGCGCCCCTACTTATTAAAATAAAAATTAAAAAAATTAAAAAATGGTCACATAAAGTATAGTAGGCGCGGAAAGTGTTGACACCATCTTAAAAAAAGAAAACATTCTTGTGGTTAGCAAGGAGAAACAAATAAATTAACACTCACCATTGAATTTAGTATTTAC
>JAGKTI010001161.1:0-30583 GCA_018397915.1 Birgus latro
ACATATATTTCAAGGATTCAATTACGTCAGGTTCTTTGGTTAGCAGTAAATCTAATCTTGCTGGGGTGTCATCACCTCGGAATCTTGTCTCTTCTTTGACCCACTGCGTCATTACATTATTCATCACAATGTTTAACAATATAGTGCCCCACGAATCTTCGCCGCCTCCTGAGTCCCATTCCTCCCAGTTCACCTCTTTACAATTAAAATCACCCATTAGAATTATATTGCTGCTTTTCTCAATCACTTTCTGTAGGTAACTATCCATGTCTGACAACATCTCCTGGTATTCATCATCAGTCCATGCTCTTGTCTTAGATGGAACATATACTACTGCTATATCTCTTACAGTTCTCTCCAGTTTCTAATTTCATGTTTATCACTTCAGCCCTACCCTCTCCCATTTCCACAGAATCTATATTTAAGTTATTCTTCACTGCTATCATCACTCCTCCTCCCATTTTATCTTTTCTGTCTCTTTTCCACAATTTGTATTTGCCATCTCCCAAATGGATATCAATATTCTCCCTTAACTTGGTCTCTACAAAGCACATAACATCAGGTTCTTGTACCCTCAAGAAATCGTTGATTTCTAACATCAACATTAGTGTACGCCACTTTCAAACTTTCTCGTTATTACTTATACCGTCTTTTCTCCTCCTCTCCGTCGGTACCACTTCCTCAATTTCTGGTCCATAACTCTCCAATAAAACACTGTCTTCTCCTTCTCCGTTCTTTGTTCGTTTTTTGCCTTAGCTTCCTTTACTAACTCCTTTATTTTAGCTCTTTCTTCCTCATTTGCATCTCTCCTTAACCAGACATTTTCGAACCCCTCTTTGTCTGCTAATTTCCATGTCCTATTCATGATTTCATTTACTATTGCCTGGGACTTAAACTTCACCTTCAATGGCCTTGCCCCTCCTTCCTCATACTTACCTAACCTAAACACTTCTTCATTCTCTTCTAGGGCTTCATTGTTACCCTCCATAACTACTGATAATATTTCTTTAACTTTACTCAATTCTTCTCTTTCTCTTTCAGATCTTATCGTGATACGCTTTTCTTTTACCTCTAAAATAATTACACATTTTTTCTTATCTGCTACATCCCTGACTAGAGCTTCTCTACTTTTCAATACCCTAACCACTTCCTTCTCCACCTTTTCCTTGCTTTGTTGTTCAATAATCTCTTTCAAATTTACATTCCCTTCTTCCTGAATTTTCTTCCACCCCTTTTGTTGCTCCTTGATTTCCTTAATATGTTCATCTTGCATCCTTGATTTTGAATCATACTCGTCTAACTCACTTTTCATTCTCTCTCTTTCTTCTTCAACCCTCTTGTTTTCCCTCTTGAGGTGTTCTATTTCATTTGTGGCAGATTCGTTACTGACTTTTAATTCCGTGACTTCTCTTTCCTGTTCTGCACTGCGTGTGTAAACTTTTTCCAGCTCGCTCTGTAAACCTTTGATCTCTCTCTCCTGTTGTAAGGTCCTCTCCTGCAGCTCCCTAATTACTACCCATACCTTCTTCAATTCCTGGACATTCTTCTCCGCCATTTTTTCTACTCCTGCTACTCTTGTTTGATATAATTTTGAACTTCCATTTCTCGCATCTTCGTCGGAGAAACCCACAAATTCACTTTCGCCAGATGTAAACAAACCGCCGTCGCTTTCCGCCACGATGCAACCATATGGAAACTTTTCTATACTGTATCTTGCTCTCTTTATCCCAAAGCCCGCTTTTTTTTTTCTTTTTTTTTAAACTAATGTCCGACGGGACCACCACTCACGCACTCATTTCCATAATCACAATAGGCTGGTTTCCTTTCGCTGCTGATTCCACGATTATTTCCCTGCGGTCCAGCAGGACATCTGTCCACGCCGACGACCAGTAGTGTGTGTGTGTGTACCAATCAAAAAATCGTGTGGCATATGAAACCTTTTGCATTAGTGTCCTTGTGATAATAGATGGAATTCCTTGTAACATAGGCTTCACTTTGAGGGCTTTATTATGATAGGGATGTAGGTCATAAATGTAGAGATGACACACACACACACACACATACACAAATGTAGAGATGACACACACACACACACATGATTATGCTATATAAATGCATATCAGGGATGCAGAAAATAGACATAAATGAGTATACAACCTATGGGAAAACATCAGCAACAGGACACTGCAAAAACTGCATAAAAAGAGAGGTAATAAAGACATAACGAAATTTAGTTTCCCAAATATGGCAAGTGATCAGTGGAGTCCCAAAAACAATTCATAAATTTAAGGATATGTATGATAAAAAATGGTTTAATACACGGGACAGTACGAGCTTCACTCATTCCTGTCAAGATACAATTAGGTAAGTAAGAACACACACACAGAAGTTAAAAAAGGTATGGGAAGTAATTACGCAGCTGCAGGAACGGACCATAGAGGAAGAGAGAGAGATCAAAGTCCTACAGAATAGACTGGAAAAAGTTAGCACACGTAGTGAGGAACAAGAAAAAGAAGTCACAGAATTAAAGGTGAGTAACGAATCTGCATCAAATGAAATAAAACAGCTCAAGAGGGAGAATAAGAGGTTGGAAGAAGAAAGAGACAGAATAAAAAAGTAAACTAGAGGAGTACGAATCAAAATCAAGGAGGCAAGATGAGCATATTCAAGAAATCAAGGAGCAACATAAGGGGTGGAAGAAAATACAGGAGGAAGGAAATGTAAATTTGAAGATCACAGAACAACAAAGTAAGGAGAAAGTAGTGGAGAAGGAAGTGGTTAGAGTACTAAGAAGTAGAGAATCTTTTGTCAGGGATGTAGCAGACAAGAAAAAAGGTGTGATCTATCTATCTATCTATTGCCAGACACCATAATCCCATAAGGGGTGGCCATTTGACTTTTTTTTTTTTTTTTTTTTTACGGGGAGGGGCACTAACCCTCCACCAACCCACTTGTTGACACGTAGGGGGCACGTATGGTTTGGTTATATGGTTACCACCCAGCGTTGTAAATGGTTTCTTGGCTTACAGGAAACCATTTGGCTTGTCACTCAATGTAATGCCACCTGTAAAGGAAAGAAAAGCAGTAAGAAGTGACAGGAAATATAGGAGAAATAGGAAGAAAGGAGGGCAGGCACAGAAAAAGAATGATAAAGGCTAAGGAAGAAGTAGGCAGCACTACATCAAGTGAGTGAATGATGGTCGCCACCACCTACCACTAAAATGTGTGATAATTTCAGGAATAAAAGAAAAATGAATGACAGAAAGATCTGAAAGAGAGAGAGAGAGGAACTGAGCAAAGCTAAAGAAATAATATCACTGGTTATGGAGGGAAACACTGAAGCCCAAGAAGATATTGAAGAAGTGTTTAGGTTAGGAAAGTACGAGGATGGTGGGGCAAGGCCTTTGAAAGTAAAGTTTAAGTCCCGAGTAATAGTGAATTAAATCATAAGTAGAAAGTGGAAACTGTCAGATAAAGAGGGGTTTAAAAATGTTTGGATTAGGAGAGATGCAAACGAAGAGGAAAGAGCTAAATTAAAGGAGTTAGTAAAGGAAGCAAAGATAAAAAATGAACAGCGAACAGAGGAAGAGATGACAGAGTTCTATTGGAAAGTTATGGATCAGAAATTGAGAAAGTGGTACCGACAGAGGGAAGGAGAAAAGAGAGTACAGTATAAAAAACGATGAAAAAAGCTTGAAAGTGGCATACACAAACATTGATGGACTAATATCGGCAAGGTTAGAAATCAATGATTTTTTGAGGGTACATGAACCTGATGTTATGTGCTTTGTACAGACTAAACTGAAAGAAGATATTGATATTCATACGGGAGATAGGAAATACAAATTATGGAGAAGAGACAGAAAAGAAAAAACAGGAGGAGGAGTGATGATAGCAGTGAAGAACAATATAAATGTAGACACAGTGGAAATGGCAGACGGCAGGGGCGAAGCGATAAATATGAAATTAGAAACAGGGGAGAATGGTAAGAGAGATATGGCAGTGGTATATGTTCCCCCTAAGGCAAGAGCATGGAATGACGATGAATACAAGATGTTGTTGTCAGACATGGTTAGTTATCTACAGAAAGTGATTGAGAAAAGCAACAATATAATCCTAATAGGTGACTTTAATTGTAAAGAGGTGAACTGGGAGGTATGGGACTCGGGACGCAGCGAAGATTCGTGGGGTACTAAATTGTTAAATATAGCAATGAATAATGTAATGATGCAGTGGGTCAAAGAAGAGACAAGATTCTGAGGTGATGACACACCAGCAAGATTAGATTTGCTACTATCCAAAGAACCTGATTTAACTGAATCTTTGAAATATCTGTGTCCTATTGGAAAAAGTGATCATGTGGTCATTGAGTTCCAGATGATAATTGGGAATGTGGTGCCAAGAGATGAGCTCTATAGGCATGAAGGAAACAACTTTGGAAAAGCAAACTTTGCAGAATTGAGAAAATTTTTTGAAAATGCACATTGGAGAAAATTCAGAGAGATAAAAGAGATACAGAGGAAGTGGGACATCTTTTTAGACCTCTATAATTTGGGAGTGGAAAAATATGTGCCAAGAGCAAGGGGGAAAGAAAACAGGAAAAAGGAGTGGTTTAACAGAAGGTGTATGACAGCAAAAAAAGAGAGGGACATGGAGTGGAACAAATGGAGAAATAGAGGTAATAACAGAATAAAGGAAGACTATAAAAGAACTAGAAATGAATATACATACAAGAATACGTAGAGAGGAAGAAAGGAACTTTGAAAAAGGTATAATTGACAAATGTAAGGATGAACCCAAATTGTTTATAGATTTGTTAACGGCAAATTGAAGCAAAAGGAAGGAATCACCAAACTGGAAGTAGAAGGAGAGGTCTACAAGGATGTGGTAATGCAAGCTGAAATAATGAACAAATGTTTCCAATCAGTTTTCACTAAGGAAAGGGTTTTTGAGGAGGGAGAGGGAGTGGCTAGAAATGCAGTGATAAAAGACATAAAAGTGGAAGTGAGGGAAGTGTACAAATTGCTGGAAACTCAAGATGTAAGGAAAGCCCCAGGACCGGATGGAATCTCTAACTGGGTACTGAAGGAATGCAGAGAACAACTGGCGGATAAGATTCACAGTTTAATTGAGTGTTCCCTGGAAGAGGGGAAAGTGCCTCGGGAATGGAAGAGGGCAAATGTGGTACCAATCTATAAGAGAGGAAACAAGGAAGAACCCCTGAATTATAGACCAGTGTCCCTAACCAGCATGGTCGCGAAATTGTGTGAGAGAATCGTGAAAGATAGATGGATAAAATATCTGGAGGGGATGAATTGTGTGAGAGAATCGTGAAAGATAGATGGATAAAATATCTGGAGGGGATGAATATTCTGACTGAAAGTCAGTTTGGATTCAGAAGTGGGAGGTCATGTGTTTCAAACTTACTGAGCTTTTACTCAAGGGCAATTGATGTGCTACAGGAAAGAGACAGTTGGGTGGATTGTGTGTATTTAGATCTGGAGAAGGCCTTCGACAAGGTATCCCACAAGAGACTAATATGGAAATTAGAGCATATCAGAGGACTGAAGGGAAGCCTCCTGGAATGGATGAGAAACTTTCTGAGTGACAGACAAATGAGGACAGTAATAAAGGACAGGACATCTGGATGGATGGAAGTAATGAGTGGTGTCCCACAGGGCTCGGTGTTGGCACCAGTAATGTGCTGATGATGCAAAGATCTTGAGAAAAGTAGAGGTTGAAGAGGACTGTAGAATGCTACAAGAGGATCTGGATAGGATACATGATTGGAGCCGGATGTGGGAAATGAAATTCAACACAAAAAAATGTAAAATATTGGAAATGGGTAAAAGTACCAAGAAACCATCACAGAATTATTTGATGGGTAGTGAACCGATTAGAAAAGTGAGAGAAGAGAAAGATTTGGGAGTGCTGGTCCAGGATAGTTTGTCACCTGAAAAGCACATAAATAAGATAGTTAGAGAGACATATAAACTCTTGACCAATATAAGAGTGGCATTTCATTACATGGATGAGGAGATGATGAAAAAATTTATAGTGCCCATGATCCGCCCCAGGTTAGAATACGCAGCAGTAGTGTGGTCCCCACACAAAAAGAAAGATATAACCAAGACTGAGAGAATGCAAAGAACAGCAACCAAGATGGTCCCCAGTCTGGCAGAGTTGTCGTACAGAGAGAGGCTGGAAAGGCTGGAGTTGCCTTCCTTAGAGGAAAAGAGAGTGAGCGGCGACATAATTGCAGTGTTCAGGACCATGATAGGAGTAGATAAAACTGACAGAGAAAATCTGTTTGTGTGGGATGAAAGGGTAACAAGGGGACACAGAATGAAACTAAAGAAGCCAAGCTGCTTGAAGGACGTCAAGAAATATAGTTTTCCTTATAGATGCATAGACCTGTGGAATAGCCTGGACAAAGAGATTGTCCATTCTAAAAGCTTAAATGAGTTTAAAGCAAAATTTGACTTATTGAAAAACAGAGATGGGACCCCACGAGCATAGCTCATTTCCTGTACATCACAATTAGGTAAATAAAATCAGGTAAATACACACATGAAGGCTTGGTGTACAGTCACTGCACACAAGGACATTCATAGACCTTGATACAAACACTCTGGTACACTAGGAAGAATAGTGAACAGACACACACAAACAGGCTTGGTACACATTGATATTAGTATAATTAGAGGATACTGACAGGTATACATGGAGATTGGTGTAATTACAAACATTGGTATATAGGAATTAGTACTGTACACATGTGGAGATAAGGGTGTCCATGAAGGTTGATGCACCTGTAGATATGAACACACACAAATTTGGCTAATATACACAAATTCACAATAACTGGTAAAGGTTTAGTGTTCATGTTAATATACGGTATACACAAAGGACCCATGAGCTTAATGCAGATAACATGTACCTGCATATTACACGACTGCTTTTGTAAACTAATAGATATAATATTCCATGTGTAGTGGTGAACAGTGAGGATATTAAAGATGCATGGAGAGAGCATTATAGCCGGTTGTTGAATGAGGAGTTTGACTGGGATAGAGAAGGTTTGGAGCCAGCTGATCAAGTGTTTGGCCCTTGGCCTGTGATTGACGCTGCTACTGTGAGTGAGGCAGGATGCGGGTGGGGAAGGCGGCAGGTGTGTCTGGGTTGACTGCCGAAATGTTGAAGGCCTCAGGAGATACTGGGATAAGGTTAGTCACTGACCCGATAAATACGATTATATATGAGTGTGTTGTCCCAGATGATTGCCTGAAGAGTGTAATTGTAAATGTGTACAAAGGGAAGGGTGATGCCCTGGAAAGGAGAAATTACAGAGGTATAAAGCTCTTAGATCAGATAATGAAAGTAATGGAGAGAGTTCTAGAAGGTATGATTAGAGAAAGAGTGAATATCGATGAGATGCAGTTTGGGTTTATGCAAGGCAGGGGGACCACTGATGCCATATTCACTGTTCGACAGCTTCAGGAAAAATATATTGGAAAGAAAAGGGAATTGTATTTTGTTTTTGATGATTTGGAAAAGGCCTTTGACAGAGTCCCTAGAGAGGTGGTGAAGTGGGCAATGAGAAAGCTTGGGTTGGAAGAGTGGCTGGTTAGGGTGGTTATGGCCATGTACGTGGGTGCTCGCACCCAGGTAAGAGTGAATGGAGTTTTGAGTGATGGGTTTTCCATGAATGTTGGTGTGCATCAGGGGGCAGTTTTGAGTCCCTTGTTGTTTATCATGGTGCTTGAAGCCCTCTCACGTGACTTCAGAGATGGACTCCCATGGGAGATGTTGTATTTTTTTTTTTTTTATGCAAGGACGAAGGAACCAAAGGCCAGGGCCCACATACTGTTCCTTCCAAGAAAAAGTAAAAACAATACAAAAGAGATTGCAGAGAATGAAAAGGAGGCGGAGGAAAGATTTAAGAAGTGGAGAGATGGTATGGGGTATGAGGGCCTAAGGGTAAATGCAGATAAAACAAAAGTGATGATATCTAGGGTTGGTGGAGGTACAATCAGAGGAGAGGGAGAGTGGCCATGTGCAGTTTGCCACAAGGGTGTGGGAAGTAATTCCATCTTGTGTAGTGTTTGTGATAAATGGGTGCACAAGAGATGTAGTGATATTAGAGGTAGACTGTGAGATAATGCTGATTTCATGTGTGTGGCGTGTCGGGGAGAGCAGGTGGAGATTGTTAGGCGTGAGAGGGTTGAACTTGCAGGTAAGTCTCTTGAGTGTGTGGAGGAGTTTTTTTTATTTGGGAGACATGTTATGTGCTGGAGGTGGGGCTGGAGTTAGCTCGGTTGCTAGGGTGAGAAGTGGTTGGAAGAAGTTCAGGGAGCTCTTGCCTCTCCTGACATTGAGAGGACTTTCCTTACGTGCTAAGGGGTCTTTGTATGGAGCATGTGTTAGGAGTGTGATGCTGTATGGTAGTGAGACCTGGGCAGTAAAGGAAGAGGATATTCGCAGGTTTAAACATACAGAAATGACAATGATTAGGTGGATGTGCAGTGCGTCCCTGTGTGCAAGGCCTGGGGGGGCTGGGTTTATGATGGAAGAGTTGAGAGGTAGGATGGGACTGGAGTGTACTAGTGTTGTGATGAGGAGAGGTAGGCTGAGGTGGTTTGGGTATGTGGAGAGGATGAGGGATGATAATTGGGTGCAGAGGGTGAGAGGTGTTAATATTGGGGGAGGGGTTGGGAGGGGTAGACCGAGAAAGACATGGGACGAGGTCATTAAGTGTGACTTAAGGGTTAAGGGACTGAACAGGGAGGCTGCCAGGGATCGAGCAGCATGGGAGCCGCCATTAGGTGACCAAGGCCGACGCATGCAAGTATGTTGGAGCCTTCAAAAACGAAACGAAACGTGTGAATGATCATCATCGTCATCATCATCATTCTAATCCTATTTCCAGCTTTAGTAAATGTGGTGAGCAGAATCAAGAAACAGACACAAAAAGTTGCAGAAATGTTCTTTAGAGCTGCAAACGAAATGGGCCATTCTTCCGGTGTCACTCATCGCTCAGCTAGGGTTACCAGTGACCGTTTGATATTCATTTTGTAGTGATACATTTTTTGCATTAATCACACTGTCAACATTGATTCACATATGGCCATCCCTTTGTCACTTATTGACCCACCTTTTATTTATTTATTATTATTATTGTTGTTATCATTGATTATTACAGTATTATTATTCTTACTATTATTATTATTGAAATACCTGCCCCAAGGGGAGACCACACGATGGTGATGAAATACCCACCCCAAGGAGTGACAACAGGTAGGTGGATAAAGGGCCCAGACAAGACGGGTTTACATCCCCCACCACCATGTGCCCCTCTTCCCTTCAACAGAGCCTGCAGGAAGTACATCACCCTGCCACACTACTCTCAGGCCAGATCAGCACTCGCCAGGATTGGGGTGGGATTTGTTCCTTAACAGTCCCAGGTAGAACTGCAATGATGGCCACCGTCCTTGTTGGGGAGAAGATGATCACTGTACTCCTCATCTACCACCCCCTGCAGGACTGCGGCGGCATCCACCATACCCGCCTGGGGGGGGGAATGGCAACTGTCCTTCCCTCACCTGTAGCCTCCGCTGTAAGCAGAACTGTGGCGACGGCCACCTTCCTCGCCAAGGAGAGATTGGCCACCGTCCTTCTCTCACCTGCTGTCCCAGGGCAAGGTAGGACCACGATGGGATCTACCGTACCCACTGAGGAGGGAATGACCACTGTCCTTCCCTCACCTGCAGCCCCCGCTGGGAGCAGAACTGCGGCGATGGCCACTGTCCTTATCTCACCTGCTGTCCTAGGGCAAGGCAGGACTGTGGCAGCGTCCACTGTACCCACCGGGGTGGAAACATCCACCGTCCCTTCCTCATCTGCAGCCCCCTCTGGGAACAGAACCGCGGCGACAACTACCGTCCTTGCCGGGGAGAGAGCAGCAACCATCCTTCTCTCACCTGTCGTCCCAGGACCCAGCAGAACTGCGGCGGAGCCCCCTGTGCCCGTCGGGGAGGGAACGTCCTTCCCCCGTCCGCTTCCCCTCCGATGCCCCTCAATGATAACGTCCCTTGCTCGCCTCACCCCTCCCAAGGCTGAATGGGACACCCCTCTCGGTCTCCCCACAGAGCTAGCCCCCCAGCAGAGGTGCAGCTGGAGAGGATCTGGAGGGGCCCCAAGTGAGCCTGGGGATCAGCTCACTGCAGCCAACGCCCTCACTGTCGGACTCCTGGAGGAGGAGACACTGCAGGCAGCTCCTGACGGCCTGTCGACCCTAGCTAGGCCACAGCCCCCAGTCACCCAGGGGCATCCCCAGGACTCCAGGACGAGACCTCCCCAGCCCCACTGATGAGCAGTCCTCCCCCAGGAGCAGGTGCAGGGTACGCTTGCTCTCCCTGTTCAGCCCCAGTCCTGAAGGCCCCTACTCACTGAGGCCCTCACAGGGAAAGGCCTCCCTCTACACCACCCAGCAGCCCACCTCAGAAGACCCAGCCCCTGACGGTGGTCCCGTGCCTCCTGCTTGACAGGACCCCTCCAACACCTGGATGACACCTGCAGCTGCCCAGTCACTGGTAGCCCAAACCAGGTCCTCTGTGTCTCTGATAGTGTATTTGAGCTGTACATTGGACTGTGTCCAGCATTGTATATCTCTCTGGTAATATACGTGTAAGGTTGGTTCATTCGAGTTTTTATGCACTCTTCCTCTAGTTGCATGCTCTAGATCCGGTCTTGAAGGGAACCCCAGACCCGTCGCTCGTGCACAGAGAGCAAGGAGTTCAGCTCTGAACACGTAGCATAACACTGGTGGCTAGCGGTGGTTCTTGATCTGGTCAGAGAGTAATGAGGAACGAAAGGGAAGTCTTACAAAATGGTGGCCAAACAGCATATATAACTGACATAATTTGATCCTGAACAATGTGACATAAACACATAAATGTGCATGATCAAACCACTACTGGACATTGGATTTGACCATGACAGAGAAAAAATAGCAGTTACTCTAACACACTTGGGAAAAGTGGTGTCAAGCATTGCCGGAGCTGACATGGGTGCAGTTCACACAAATCGTGACCCAAGCAGTCATGCCATCCCTAGGGAAAGTCGTCGCCTTATCTCAGCTCGACACACTCACCTACAATGGCAACCTGGACAACACACACATCCAGGCCAGGCGATTCGTCGCCACCGCTTACCCGGAGACCAACACGGCCACCCTGGAACAACATACAGTATTTTCAATACCCTGTTGAGGATCCTCCCCAGTGCCATACAGGAACATTTCACAATCTATGATCCGACGGGAGGCCCTGACAAAGACGTCCAGCTTGGTTGGTGTCTTCTCGCCGCTTGCATCCCACAACACATCGGTGCAGTGAGCAGAGTCCTGACACACAAGGCACCACACCCAAAACCATGGATGCCTTCCAACCACACAGTCTCTCCAACACCACCCAGTATGCCCAGGGCGCTCCCCACCAAGAGGCCCCTAAGGAGAATACCAACTTTGTCTCCATAAATCCGTGGGAGTTCTCAGCCTATAGTACAGGTGCCCTGTTTGCGACATACAAGAAAAACCGAAACTTGCCCAGCACAGACCAGCTACCTGCCACAAGGTCTCTTGCGACAATGCATCCTCTGTCGAGTACTCCGACTCTGGTGAAGTACAGCCAGATGGAGAGGACGCCCCACAACAAACTGGATTTTTAGGACCTCCCTCGCACCCCCCCACAGTAGAGGGGACCACCTCACAAAAATATCGCCCCCCAGTATACAACAAGATGAGACTGAATGGGGTGAAAGCAAAGCTACTGGTCGACACGGGAGCAACCAGATCCTGCCTCTACAGTCTTCTACTCCCGCCATGCCTCAGCTTTCAGCCCGCTTCTCCCCATTTCAGCTCACCTCGTAGATGCGGGGGATGGCCCCCTGCCTATACGTGGAGAAACCCGGGCCTTGCATGACGATACTCATCAGAAAGTATCAGCCCAGCACCAATTCATCATCTTCGACTTGACCTGCAGTGCTTACGATGGCTACTTAGGGCTGGACCTCATACAGAAGTTACCCACCAGCATCGACTCACAAGCAACGCCTCCAATTCCAGAAGTTGTCTGCAGACCCCCCCCCCAAGCCACACTGCACGTGCACTTCCACACCCTTTCTCTCATTTCACTCTCCTCCCGCTATATCTTCTGCCTTACCGTCTCCTATTTCTAACCTTCCCGCTCCTCCACACACCACTTTCCCTGCTACCATCGCCTCCTCCCTTCCTATCCCTCATCAGCACGAGGCCTGCCTCCACCTTAACAGGGCTACCGGAACCTCTTTCTTATGCTCCCCCAATCTTCCTTCTGGAACCATCTCCTCCTGTCTACTGTCTCTCACCTTCCACCCCTCACCACCCACCTCACCCGCTGCCTCCTAGCCACGCTACACCCACTCTCCCACCCAGCACACTCCACCCACTCACCTCCCCCGCCAACACAACTAACTCATACGCGTGCTACAGCACACCTACACTCTCCTCACCCTCACCCACTCCCCATTCCACGCCCATATCCTACACCAGACCCCACACCAGCTCCCCATCCTCGACCACCACCACACCACCACCACCTAACACGAAAACTCTACCGCCCAAACCAAGAACCCCATACCCCCACCCGACCGTCTCACCACATGGTCCAAGCTCCTCACCACCGACACCCATCCTCACCACCACCACAACCAGATCCAGCCATCTCTCCCACCCACCCACAAGATATGCACCGACACCCTTACCACCACCACCTCCGGCACCACCCAGACGATCCACCTCCAGCTCGCCCACACCAAACACCACCCCACTAACCCTCCAAATCCACCAGGCTAAATTGAAAATTCCAATGGCCAGGCCCACCAGGGCAATTAAGGCATGTCCCCCATGACCTCACAAAACTCAGGTCACCTCACCCATCTTCAGCATTTAGCCCAGAGCCACCGGCCAGTCACCACACTCCGTGCCTCCAGAAATGAAGATCAGACACATGCTCTAGACCCCTGCCCAGGGGAACAAACATCACCTGAGAGGAACACCACAACTGCTGCATCTCCTGCAAAGGACTACACATACCTCCACCCTCGAGACAGTATACCACCCACACCAGGAGCCAAACCAACCCACGCAGCACTGGACCTCACTCCTCCAACACTTCACACCAACCCACCAGACGTCTGCATCAGACACATACCACCTCCAGCCACGGGGATATAATTTTTCCACCCATGACAGTGGTGCAATACCCACTCCAAGGGGAGACCAAAGGAAGGTGTACGACGGTGATGAAATACCCACCCCAAGGAGAGACCACAGGGAGGTGGGTAAAGGGCCCAGACAAGACGGGCTTACATCCCCCGCCACCATGCGCTCCTCTTCCCCTTAACAGAGCCCACAGGAAGTACACCACTCAGCCACACTACTCTCAGGCCAGACCAGCACTCACCAGGACTGGGGTGGGACTTGTTCCTTAACAGTCCCAGGTAGAACTACGACGATGGCCACAGTCCTCATTGGGAAGACAGCCACCGTACTCGTCATCTACCACCCCCTGCAAGGCCACAGCGGTGTCCGCTGGACCCGCCAGGGAAAGAACGGCCACCGTCCTTCTCTCACCTGCAGCCTCTGCTGTGAGCAGAACTATGGTGATGGCTACCGTCCTCGCCAGGGTGAGAATGGCCACTGTCCTTCTCTCACCTGCTGTCCCAGGGCAAGACAGGACCGCAGAAGTGTCCACCGTACCTGCAGGGGAGGGAACAGCCACTGTCCTTCCCTCATCTGCCGTCTCTACAGGAAGCAGGGCCGTGGTGACAGCCACTGTCCTCACCGGGGAGAGAACGGCCACCATCCTTCTCTCACCTGTTGTCCCAGGGCCCAGCAGAACCACGGCAAAGCCCTCTGTGCCCATTAGGGGGGGAACAGCCAACGACCTTCCCTTGTCCGCTACCCCTTCGACGCCCCTCAAGGGTGACGTCCCTTGCTCCCCCCCCAAGGCCGAGTGGGACACCCCTCTCGCTCTCCCCACAGAGCTAGCCCCCCAGTGAAGGTGCAGCTAGAAAGGATCTGGAGCAGCCGCATAGTAAGCCTGGGGATCTGCTCACTGCAGCTAACGCCCCCACATCACCCCTCGCTGTCGGACTCCCTGAGTGGGAGACACCGCTGGCAGCCTCTGACGGCCTCTCGACCCGAGCAAGGCCGCAGCCCCCAGCCACCTAGGGGCGTCCCCAGGACTCCAGGACGAGACCTCCCCAGCCACACCGATGAGCAGTCCTCCTCCAGGAGCAGGGAAGGGAAGCACACCTACTCTCCCTGTTCGACCACAGTCCTGAGGGCTCACCTACCCACCAAGGCCCCACCAGGGAAAGGCCTCCCTCTACAACGCCCAGCAGCCCACCTCAGACGACCCAGTCCCTGACAGCGGTCCCATGCCTCCTGCAAGAAAGCATGCCTAACGGGACCTCTCCCAAACCTGGACAACACCTGAAGCTGCCCAGTCACCAGTAGCCCAACCTGGGTCCTCTGTGTCTCTGATAGTGTATTTGAGCTGTATAGCATATTGTGTCCATCACTGTAAATCTCTGTAGCAATATACGTGAAAAAGCTGGTTGACCCAAGTTTTTATGTCCTGTTCCTCTAGTTGCATGCACAGTATCATCTGTAAACAACAATACAGGGAGTTTCCAAACACTGCCCTCTCTCACTAGGGTCGCTCCAACATCCACTAGCCGACCTTGTATCTCTTTTATAACCCCATCCATGTACAGATTGAACAACCATGGAGACATGACACGTCCTTGTTTCAATCCAACCTTCAAATGGAAAGATTCACTCAGTTTACCATCCACATGCACTGCAGCCTTAGCACCCTCATACATACTCTTCACTGTCTTCAACAACTTCTCATCCACTCTATATATTCTTAATACTTTCCACAATCCTTGTCTATCCAACCTGTCATATGCATTCTCCAGATCCATGAAGGCTGCATACAACTTCTTGCCCTTCTCTAGAAACTTTTCCACTAAGGATCTAAGAATGAATATCTGGTTTACACAACCTCTTCCCTTCCTAAAACCTCCCTGTTCTTCTCCAACTAATTCCTCTGTTATTTCCCTAACTCTGTCAATAAGTATCCTACCATATACCATATACCACTCATTATTATTATGTAGGAGAACTTTGTAGGAACTAAGTGATTTAAAGCTGTTACTGATGATCAACTTGCAGGAAATATTTCCCCCCACAGTGGTTGCGCTCTTTACTTTTTAAAATAGTCGTCCCAGTTAAAAGCGGAAGAAACCCCGAAGAGCATTAATGACTAGTTCAAGGGGTTTTATAACCCAGAGAATATGTTGTTAATAATTCTTATTATTAACAAATTAAATGCTACTGCATTTAACCCCTGTGGACAGCTATATCGAAAATACATGGAAATACTGTACAAAGCTTAGAAAGTTTCCATTAACTTCACTGCGCCCACGTGGTAGGGATGACGTGCCCTCATGTGAAAAGCAGATGAGGGTGTAATACATATTTTTTTCTTTTTTATGCTACGAAGAAGGAACCAAAGGCTAGGAGCCGGCAAACTGTTCCTTCCAAGAAAAAAACAAAAACAATACAAGAGCCAAAATTCAAGATCCGATCATTTCGAGATGCCTGGACACACTGTGTTTAAAAGACTGGAGATCATAGGAAGCAGGAAATACAGACAGGGAGACAGTTCCAGAGTTGACCAGTTGCATAAATGAATGACTGGGATTAATGGTTAACTCTTGCATTAGAGAGTTGGATAGAAAAGGGATGAGAGTTTGTTGCTAGACGGGTACTATGTGCCCGTCGTAGAGGTGGAGGGATGCAAGCAGACAGTTCAGAGGAGCAGAGACCATTGAAGTAACAATAAAAAAGAGATAAAGATGCAACAGTGTGGCAAAGAGACAGAGGTTGAAGGGAGCCAGTAAGACGAGGAGAGTTGATAAGAAGAGAAGCCTTTGACTCCACCCTATTGAGAAGAGCTGTACGTGGGGAGCCTCCCCACACATGAGATTGTACTCAATACAAGGGCGAATAAAACCCGTGTATAAAGTTAACAACTGCTCAGGGGTATAGAAGGTACGGAGTCGGCTTAGCACACCCAATCTCTTGGAAGCAGATTTTACAAGACACGTAATATGGTCTTTCCAAGATAAGTCGCAAGTGAATGAAACCCCAAGCATGTTCAAGGATGATGCAGGATTACGCTGGATATTATTAAACATTAGTGGGTACTCCTGTGGGAGATTTTGCCGGGTTGATAGGTGTAAGAACTGAGTCTTTGATGCATTAAAAACAAGATTATTTTTACCCCAGTCAGAGATACGAGTCAAGTCAGACATTAGGTGTGCCATATCCTCATCCCTTGTTTGTTGAAGTAACTGCCAAGATGGACATTGCAAGAACCGAATGGAGAGGTGAAGGGTGGAGTCATCAGCGTACGAGTGGATAGGGTTAGATGTACACCTTAGAAGGTCATTTATGAATCAAAGGAAGAGAGTTGGTGATAGGACAGAGCCCTGAGGAACACCACTGTTGATAGATCTAGGAGAAGAACGATGGCAGTCTACAACAGCTGTTATAGAACTACCAGAAAGGAAGCTATAGATGAAGGCACAGATAGGACAGAAGCCGTAAGAGGGCAGTTTGGAAATTAAAGATTTATGCCAGACTCAATCAAAAGCCTTTGAGATGTCAAGTGCAATGGCAAAGCTGTCACCAGTGTCCTGGAAGGAGGATGACCAGGAGTCTGAAAGGTAGGTGAGAAGATCTCCAGTGGAGCGTCCCTGAAGGAACCCATACTGACAATCAGAAAAAGGCTGTGATAGGAAATATGTTTTAAAATTTTTCTATTAAGAAGTGACTCGAAAACTTCCGAGACACAGGATATTAAAGCAACTGGACGATAGTTAGAGGGTTGAGAATGGTCACCCGTTTTGGGGACTGGATGAATGAGAACAAACTTCCAGCAAGAAGGGTAAAAACTGACAGACAAAGGCGAAAGAGTTTACCCAGACAGGGCATAAGCACAGAAGCACAGTTCTTGAGGACATCAAAAAGGACTCCATCAGGCCCATATGCCTTCTTAGTAATGAGGCCAGTGATGCAGAAAATATATCAGCTGAAGAAATTTTAATGTCAGCCATCAGGAAGTCAGAGGGGGGAAGTGATGGAGGAACAGCACCGGAATTGTCTAAGGTGGAATTGGAGGAGAAAGTCTGAGTGAAAAGATTTGCTTTATCAGTAGAAGAAATAGCTACAAAGCCATCAGAGTGGAAAAGAGGAGGGAAGGATGATGAGGTAAAGTTGTTAGAAAGGTTTTTGGCAAGATGCCAGAAGGAGTGGGAAGAATTCGAGTTGGAGAGTTGAGAGCATTTAGTACGGATGAAATTATCTTTAGCGGACCGAAGAACAGACTTAGCATGATTCCAGGCACAAACATAAAAAAGATGTGATTCAGAGGTAGGTAGGATCCGGTACCTTTTAAAGGCCCTCTCCTTGTTGCGGTTAGCATTAGAACAAGCGTGATAAAACCAATGCTTTCTTGCATTAGTCAAAGGATATGAGAAAGGAATGTATGCTTCCATGACTGAGAGAATAACCTCTGTAATGTGCAAGGCATACACAGATGACTCCCGGCCATGGAAGCAATAATCATTCCAGGGAAAATCAAAGAAGTACTGCTCGAGGGCCTCCCAATCAGCAGCTCCAAAGTGCCACAGACGACGTTTCTTTGGAGGGTCCACAGGCCGTTCTGGAGCAACAGGACAGGTTAAGGTAATAAGGTTATGATCGGAGAAGCCCAATGGAGAGAAAAGATTAACAGTGTAAGCAGAAGGACTAGTTGTTACGAAGAGGTCAAGTATGTTGGAACTCTCTCCAAGATGGTCAGGGATACAGGTAGGGTGCTGTACAAGCTGCTCTAGGTCATTAAGGATAGAAAAGATGTAGGCTTGTTCACCAGGTGGATCAGTGAAAGGAGAGGAGAGCCAAAGACGATGGTGAACACTGAAATCTCCTAGAATGGGGATTTCAGAGAAAGGAGAAATGGATAGAATGTGTTCCATTGTAGAAGTAAGATAGTAGAAGAATTTTGGGTAGTCAGTAGAATTAGGAGATAAGTAAACAGCGCAGGTATGTTTAGTCAGAGAATGACAGGAAAGCCAAAGCCAGAGAGTAGGGAATTCAGAAGTATCAAGTTCAGGAACACGAGAGCAAGATAGATTGTTGTGTACATATACACAACAGCCACCTTTGGCTTTGAAATGAGTATAGAGAAAATACAAAAGGGTTTGCTGTCAGTTGCCTCAGACAGCTGGGTCTCAGTAAGGAAGAGAAGGTGAGGTTCAGAGGAGGAGAGGTGATGTTCAACAGAGAGAAAGTTAGAGAAAAGGCCACGAATGCTGCAGAAGTGAAGGAGGAGTGAGTCAGACAGTGGTTCCAGGCAGCTCACAGTGTTGTTATCGGGAGAGGGGCGGATGGTGGGGGCATTTATGGTCCCCCTCCAGGGGACTCCGAGGCATAATTAGATTGTGCCATTTTACATTTTAATTTTGAAAAGGAAGTGTAGTGTGTACTATGCATGTAGGTTGGTGTTGACAGTTACAGAAACTGTAATGAAGAGCATGCTGGCCTACTCTCTGTGTTACTGAAACACTGAAAAAGTTCAGTAATGGGGGATGGTCAGGAAATAGTCCTGAGGGCTAGTGAAACAGGAGCTCCAACTCCCCCTATCACCAGCTTTCCAACCACCTTGGGAGTACTGCCCTGATCAACTGGTGCTACAGTCTGGATAGATAAAGGGACTATTTGGCTTTAGTTTAATTAAAACTAAGATTAAATTAAGTCAGATTAACCTCGTATATTTCAGGAAGTATTTAACTGCATTTAGCCAATTGTAATTAATAAATAGTTGGCATCTCCAAAATCCTATGTGGGAGAGAGACTCGCCATTATTTCAGCCACTCTGTTCCAAGAGCTCATACGATTTGCACAGCGTATAATACGCACGTAAGGACACTTGGAAGCCCCAGGCAATCGACCGAAACCTCACGCCCATCGTCATCTGCTGTTCCGACTCATTAAAGCTAAATAACCTTACTGATTTGGCCAAATCCGGGGGAACTAGCTTGGATATAATGAGAGTAGATACTGGTGAGTTAGAGGATTAATTACCCTAATTTCCTAAGAGACTTATGTTAATTTACTATTGGTCATGTTTAGACTAACACTCGTCAGATAAAGGAGTGCTTTAAAAAAGTTCTGACATATTTTTGGTGCCCCGAGTGAGGATAACACGTGTGTGCTGAGGTGTTGAATGATTTCAAGGTCAGGTTCATTGGGCACAGACTACGTCCGCGTTCCATAGAAGTGACGGACACGGAAATACATATTTACAGGGCTCCTGGTGGAAGGGCAAGTTCCTTTTCTGATGATGAGCGAGCAGCTAAATGCCATATTGGACTAGGAGTATGATCACACTATTCTCTTCCTGGGAGGAAATGATGTTTATGAAGAAGTGGAAGTTAATGAGATTGTTGAAAATATTTTAACTGTTGTAGGAGCCACTGAAGGTTCATGTAAATCCTCAGTAACCATAACCCTTCTTGAGCCTAGAAACCTACCACATGGTTCACCAGTTTCCTACGGTACGTATAAATTAGTTAGCAGAGCTGTACATGGGAAGTTCCAGGGATAAGGAAAGGAAAGGATTTTATCCACTTTAATACAAAACCCTTCCAAGCAACTAGCAACTAAAAAAGCCAATGGTATACACTGGAATCACCACAGCAGAGAAGTGGTTCTGCAGAAATTTATAAATTACACTGAATTAAAAAAAGAACAATTCTTCGCTGTACAAGCTTTGGGTGGTCCTATTCTATGTTAATATGTTAATTGGTTCTGAGCTCAGGGAAATTTAGGTTATTTTGGAAACTGATTGTGGGGATAAAGGCATAACCCCAGAGGTATAACAACCCAGGGAGATAGGTTTAATACCATAAACCCAATCCCTACACTCCTCAAAATTTATGATTATTAATAACTACTGAGCTCAGGTAAATTTGTGTTGTAAAATTGAAATTAAAGGTAATTCAACTAACTTAGAAATCAGTCAAAATGTCTATTTCCTTCTTACAGAAGTCATCCAGTGGTAAGGTAGGATGGGTAACGAGAGCCATAAATGACTGTAGGCAATTATTAAAAGAAACACCTCTGACAAGGGAGAAATTAAGTAGTCTTTTGAATATACTAAAGGACAGATGGACAAAGTATGAAGAAAGGTCCATTAATTTAGAAGCAGCAATAGTGAAAGAGGATGATAACGATCTTTCAGAGTTGGAGACTACCAAATTTGAAGGTAAATTAGAGAAATATATAACAATAGTGAAGCTGTTTGAGTCTAAATTGGCTAATACTAGTGCAGAAACACAAGTTGTGGAACAGCGAAGTAAAGCTGCACTACCACAAATTTCGCTTCCAGAGTTTGATGGGGTGCAAAATTGGAAATTCATTTGGGATCAGTTTAAATACTTGGTCCATGACAGAACAGATATCCCCAATGTGAGTAAACTCTCATATCTGTTAGGACAGGTCAAAGGGATGCCTTACAAGTTGATAAAGGAATTACCTGTGGAGGAAAACAATTATGAGGCAGTTTTGACTGTCCTTAGACAGAATTACAAATACAGGGAGCAGGTCATTACCCAATTACTGAAGGCTCTAATTGAATTACCCATACCTAAACATGATTTTGATTCCTTGCAAAATTTTCAGATTGCGATGAGTTGTAATTTAAAGGTTTTAGGTACTTATGATGTTAAAGCAGCACATTGGGTGCTTTCTAGAACTGTGTCCTTAAAGCTTCTACCTAGAACTAGGGATGCCTTGTATGGTAGGTACCAAAAGGATGATTTCTCCTGTGAGGAGATTGATAAAGGCTTAATACAACTCTGTAAACATTTGCAAGGAACAGCAAAGACTGCTGAAAATAAACAGAAGGATGAAATAAGGAAAAGAAATACTAACCAACTGGCTGGGAAACCTAAGTCAGGGACAGCTAAGTCTGTACCTAAAGAGATAGGTACTTTTCTTAGCTCTTTAAAATCTGAGTTTAAAACAATAAGGACAAGGAATAGACTAACTGATGAAAATAAGGTAAAAAATTTCCATGGTAGAAAAGAAGGTTTGTGTAACCAACTGGCTGGGAAACCTAAGTCAGAGACAGCTAAGTCTGTACCTAAAGAAGAGATAGGTACTTTTCTTAGCTCTTTAAAATCTGAGTTTAAAACAATAAGGGCAAAGAATAGACAAACTGATGAAAATAAGGCAAAAATTTCCATGGTAAGAGACCAGAAGGTTTGTGTATTTTGTGGTGAACAACATTAAACTGCATCTTGTCAACATTATCCAGATTATGCTTCTAGAATAGTGCAGCTTCAGGAATTGGGGTGTTGTATAATTTCCATGAATTCTGAACACACATCCGCGGACTGCAAAATTAAACAAAATCTTTGTTTTAAATGTAAAAAAGACAGTCATCACAGTGCTTTGTGCCCACGGATGATGAAGTATGACGTTCCTAAAACTGCAAGTGTCAGTTAGACAGTTGTGAATGTGAATACTCCAGTAACAATGCCAGCTGCAATTCCAATTGCAGATGTGAAGGTAATGATAGAAAATAGAAACATATTAGCACGTACTCTTTCTGATACAGGTGCACAGAAAACCTTCATTTCTGCAGACATTGTAGGGAAATTATAGCTGCCCATTATCGGCAAAGTAAATCTAGCCATTTCAGGGTTCTTACCTACCAAGGAGGCACAGTCTTACCTTTAGTACAACTTGGCAAATATAAATGCTGTAAAACAGGAGCTGTACTGGATAATATGAAAACAACTATATGTATATGTAAAAGCACTGAAGGAAACCTCTGATCATCTACAGAGCTCAGGGATAAGGCTGGCAAAACAGAATGTGACATCAGATACTGTGGGGCCCATAAAAATGATAACTGGTTCAGATTACTGTGGAACATTCCTACAAAGGACTTTCAAGAAGAATAAAGTACAGTTTTTCAAGAGTCCAGGAGGTAACCTTATTATGGGTCAGTTGCCTTTTCCAAAGCAAGCCAGGGGAGAGGCCAAACTGGTAGACTCAGTCTTTGTTATCCCCACACAGTCATTGATGGTAGCTAGAATAGGTGCAGAATTAGAACCTACTCAGATAAATGACTTGTTAGGTGAAAAAACTGAACCTGTACACAAACTCTGGGACCTAGACAGTGTAGGAATACATGCTGAAGATCCAACCCCTGAGGATAAAATAACTTTGGATTTGTATAACCAGTCTGTGGAAATTAAAGATGGACAGTATTGGGTAGGATTACAATGCTGTGATTACAATGGAAACTAAACCATTCGGAGTTACCAACAAATTTCCAAGCAGCTAAGGCTCAATAAACCCTTTGAGATTCCGACGACGTGATTTCCCGTCATCATAAATCCAACTGTTGAGATTCCGATGACAAATTCAAGTCATTTGAAACAATATATATATTTTTTTTATGTTTTCCACCTCCTATCTGCCCTTGTTCCACATACACTATCCTGTTTATCCTTTTCCAACTAATTGTTTTACAGTGACGAGTACATCAGATAGATATTAATTAATAAATACGTTATTACCATGAAAAATATCAGTATTACCAGCATGGATATTTGGCAATGTGACAGCGAGAGCTTTTGCCTTTCTCTGTGAAAACTAACATAAATTACCATAAACTATTTATCAATAGAATGGAAATTTACTGCCGACTGACATGGTGCTACCAAATTTCACATAACTCTAATACTTTTAATATAACAAATATTTTTCTATGGAAGGGTGTGCGATTTTTCCCTTTCAGCTAATTTCTACTCATCCTATTGGTCTTTTGGCTGTCATATTTACCTTTTTCAACCATATTATGATAACGACCAACTAATCAGCTTTAAAATGGTACCAAATTCATTAGTCTACCATAAAAAGTTAGTGAACAGTGGACAATTAAGTACAAATATTGCTGCACGATGGTGAGCTCTATATGCGCCCGGCTGAATCTGGCACAGACACAATTGGTGGAGGGCCGAAAATCTCAAAGGATTAAATTCTCTTCTATGAAAGTTGAAAGACAAACCAGAACATCTAACCATATGATAATTATTATAAAAGATAAATTGAAGAATAATTTATAGAAGAGATAAAATTCCCTGTTAACTACAAAATTGGACATTATTTACCACATCATGCTGTAAGCAAAGATTCAGTAACAACTCCCCATAAGAATAGTTTTCAATTGTAGTAGTAAAGCGTCCAAGGGATCAGCTAGCTTGAATGATTGCCTGTACTGTGGACCTACACTAACAGAGAAGTTAGGGAATGTATCACTAGGATTTAGAGAAAAACCTTATGCTTATACAGCAGACCTTAGTAAGACTTTTCTCGCAACAGGATTGAGAGAGGAGGACAGGAAATTTACAAAATTCCTCTGGCCTCTAGACCCACAAAATGAGGACAGTCCATTGAACACTTACTGTTTCCAATCGGTGTACATTGACTCCCATGCTAGTCCTTTCCTACTTTGCAGCACAATGAAGCATCATTTTGAAGATGCCAAATGACCAGAGATAGGGCAGGATTTTTATTTGGATAATTTGCAAGGTGTTGCAGATACAGAGATGGAAACATTGAAGGCTTAAGAAGTAGCTAATTCTGAATGTGGGAAGCCAAATTTGCTATTACAGAGCTGGAATACAAATTCATCGCTTTTAAGGAATAGAATACAAGAGGACTATCCAAATACTGACATTCCCCAAATTCGAAATATGTTGGGTATTAACTGGGATACAAGAGCTAATGAAATAAGTTTAAAACCAATTAAGTTCTCTGATGTCACTCTCAACATGAGGTCCTTGGTAAGTCAGGTCTCCATGTTATTTGACCCATTGGGACTGGTCAGTCCTATAGTTGTTAGGGGCAAATGTTTAGTGCAAAAGGCATGGTGACAAAAGTTAGACTGGGACACTGAATTAGGTGAGATGTATGCTGAACAACAGGAACAGATTAGAAAGGAATTTGAAAAAACATCAAGCATATGTATTCCCAGGAAGATAAACAGTAATGAGAAGTCACATTTACATATATTTAGTGATGCTTCTCAAAAGGCATATGGAGGAGCAGCAGCTTATTGTGCAACAGAAGATGATACTAAGATTATTATCTCCAAAGCCAGAGTTGCACCGATTAAAGGAAGAACCCTACCTCAAATGGAATTGGCTTCCACAGAAGTAGGAACTAAATTGGCCAGGTATTTAACCACTACTCTTGAGATTCAGTTTGAGGATATTTATATATGGAATGACAGTGAGATATGTCTTTACTGGATAGGAAAGGAGGACAGTAAAATTCCTTTCGTCCGCAATAGAGTGAAGACTATAAAAAAAACTGTCTTCCAAAATAAAATTTATGCATGTATCCTCCAAACAAAATCCAGCTGATCTGCTCTCGAGAGGTTCAGGATAACTTACGGTTTACAGGTCCTAAATGGTTACTTACTAAGGAATGGCCTGAGCAGAAACAGTATAGTATTGCTGAGGTTAATGTTGTAAACTTGGATCCTGTGTTACCTGAGCCAGATGTGACTGACATTAGTAGATTTTCATCAATAAGACAACTTCTCAACACTACAAAATTAGATGTTAAATCTTTGAATAGGAAAGTAAGGTTTAAGGAGTTTGATCCCATGGAATATTTGCTGAAAACGCTTCAAAGATAATATTACAGAAAGATTTTTGACCTTTTATGCCAAGGTACTGGCAGCAATAATAAGCTGATAAGACATTTAGGATCATTTTTAGATGGAAAGGATCTAATCAGATGCTGTGGCAGACTAGTACAGGCTGATTTGCCTCTCCAAACTAAACATCCTATATTGTTACCAAAGAATGATTATTTTGTTCAGCTAATTGTTAAGGAAGCCCATGAGTTAACTCTTAACGGAGGTGTGCCGCAGACTTTGGCCCAAATCCGAGAAAGATATTGGATCCCTAACGGTAGACAGGTCGTAAAGAAATATTGCAAGAGTTGCATTATACGTAGGAGGTATGAACAATGACCATATGACTATCCAGGACCACCTGCTTTACCAAAGGATAGGGTAAATGTAAGTTGGCCCTTCAAAGTAACTGGAGTTGATTACACAGGGGCTATAACTGTTACAGGTGAGGGAACTCCCCATAAGGTGTATATACGTTTGTTTACTTGCACTACACAACGGCAGTCCGTCTAGAAATGGCAGAAGACTTAAGTTCAGAGACATTTCTGAATGTATTTAGAAGATTTGCAGCTAGGTCTTGTCCTAGCAAATTAATAAGCGACAACAAAACCAATTTTTTGGGAGCAGCACCTCTACTTTTAAACATAATGAATGACCCTAAGGTTAAGTCGACATTGGGAATCCAAAATTGTACCTGGCAGTTCATAGCTCCAAGAGCACCATGGAAAAATGGATTTACAAAATGAATGATTGGAATAGTAAAGAAATGCCTAAGGAAAACCTTACAACAGAAAGGAAATGAGAACAGTGATAACTGAAACTGAAGCAAGGATTAATGATAGACTGTTAAATTATCTGGATGATACTAGAGTTGCAATTGAGGCACTGACACCAGCTCATATGTTGCATGGTAGAAAGCTTCATCCAGTGCCATGTGTGGGTACCTAGGAGGAAGTAAATGATTCTACAATTGGAAATAATGAACTAAGACAACATCTGCATGAGGGATATCAACATCCAAAAAGGGTATTGGACATCTGGAACAGACATTGGAGCGAAGAATATCTTTTGAGCCTAAGAGAAAGATTTTATGGGGCTCAGGCTGCCAGCAACATGTCAGTTAAAAACATAGATGTGGTCTTAGTAAAAACAGAACAAACAAGATCCCAGTGGCCTTTAGCTAAAGTGATCTCAACACATCCAGATTCAGAGGGGGTGCTGAGACTTGTAAAAATTAACTGTAGGGGACATATCAGTATAAAAACTATAGATAAACTGGTGCCCCTTGAGTTAATGGCTACCCTGGAGACAGTGGGTGGTGGCAATTGAGTCAAAATGCGCGACCTAGAAGGCCGCAGCGCAGGGTACTCGAGATCTATGGAGACAGCTCCTGGCTAAAGGTCACATTACGTGATACAGTGTATCATTTTTCACCCAACCCCAAAACTGTGGGAAATATTTTCCTCCAGAGCGGTTGTGCTCTTTACTTTTTAAAATAGTCGTCCCTGTTAACAGCAGAGGAAAACCCGAAGAGCGTTGATGACTAATTCAAGCAGTTTTATAACCCAGAAATTATGTTCTGTTAATAATTCTTATTATTAATAAATTAAATGCTATTGTGTTTAACCCTTGTGGACAACAATATTGTAAATACAAGTAAATACTTGGGAATTTTCCACTGTCCTAACTATGCCTGCATGGTAGGGATGATGTGCCCTCACGTGAAAAGCAGATGAGGGTGTAATACACATTTAGAGAGATAAAGGGAATATTTGGCTTTAGTTTATAACTAAGATTATATTATGTTAGGTTCACCTTGCATACTGTATTTCATGAAGTAATTTAACTGTATTTAGCCAATTGTAATTAATAAATAGTTGGCATCTCCAAAATCATATGAGGGAGAGAGACTCGCCATTATTTCGGCCACTCTGTTCCAAGAGCTTGTTTGATTTGCTCACTGTATAATACGCACCTAAGGATGCTTGGAAGCCCCAGGCAATCGACTGAGACCTCACACCCGTCGTCATCTGTTGTCCCGACTCATTATAGCTAAGTAACCTTACTGATTTGGCCAAATCTGGGGGAACTAGCTAGGATATAATGAGAGTAGTTACTGGTGAGTTAGAGATTCCCCTCCCAACCCTGAAAAAAGGCTTCAGGGCCTATTCCCAAGTCCCAGCAGTCCTCCTACGTCTCCACATGTCACCAGTTCAGCGCTGACACCCACCATCCATACTGAATGCATGCTAGGGCTGTCTCATATAGCACTGGTGTACTGGTATTAGCGGGGGTACTTTTAGGACATGTTGGCGGGTCATCTGGTAGATCAGAAAAGCCTGCTTTTTAAGAAATTCATATCCTTAAATTGTTCCCTGCCCCAGCCGGGATTCGAACCTAGGTCCATTAGGACTGCAGGCCGTCTCTCTACCGATTCTGCCACCCCTAATTCCCTAAGAGACATGTAAATTTACTATTGGTCGTGTTTAGACTAACACTCGTCATATAAAGGAGTGTATTATAATTTTCTGACACAACTATTACAGCAGCCGAGGCCAAACAGTCGCAAATCAATGATAGCTCAGAGAAGCTAGGGTAAGGCTGTTGTTGTTGCCTAAGCTTATCTGAAACATGAACTCAGCAGACTGCAGACATAAGTTGTTCCTCTCCTGCAATCCACCATCTTCTGTTTTGGGGGACAGGGAAGTAGCTAAGGGACGTTTATATAAGCAGGCAGTTGAGACGCCCTGCCATATTGGTGCCATCGCATGAAGGCGTCCCTCTCCCCAGCACTGTGTAATTATTTATCCCTCTGACAGATACGATTTTCCTGGAGTGGACTAAATCATCTGGTATTAGACTAAAACATATATCTAGGTATACCAGTTGCAGAGGATGGGTTGCTTTTTCTTTAACTTGGCCTGTGACTGCTATCTTCCTGTTGAATATTTTAAGAAGCTGATTTGGCACCCCTTTTTATGGTGACAGCATCCGGACTGACTCATGTGAAGCTATAGAATGTAGTGAATGTTTTGGCATATCAGACAGAGCCAGGATTCCGAGGGCTTGACTGGTGAGTGAATGGAAGCATGGCACACTGGACTGGGCAAATTCTGCCCTAGAGTGGGAAAGGAGGGCCAGATGATGATGATGATATTCCAAGAGTTACATTTTAGTTTAATTAATTGTAAAGTGGCATAAATATGTGCAGAACTTTACGTAATTAAAAGCAACTGGTGCACCTCTCCACCTATGCAACCTCCTATCCTCTGACATCCACTATTGTTTATTTTTATCTTTTCGTAAATGCTTCTTCAGTTTACTGTTAACCCTTTCATACGCAATAACGCATTTGTCGTCATTAGGGTCTTTCCTTGTAAATGCATGGTGGCGCTTTTAGCATCATTAAAAAAAAAAAAAAAGGTTGATTTGCGTCATTTTTTTGAGGTGTCATAGCTTGCCAGGCTCACGTGAAAAGTGATGAGTTGGCAACAGCAGGTCCCAATACCCGTGACAGTGCATATAGGTGTTTCAGTACCACACAAGCTGTCAATGGGGAAGGTAGTATGCAGTCCCTTGTCCTTTAAAAACTCTTCTATTACACCCATCCCAGCCACATTTTTGGCCACTATTGTGATTAGATTTGCTGTTTGCAATAGGAAATTAGGTGTCAGTGAAGCATTTGTGGCTGTTATCAGCCGCTGGGTCAATGAAGATTGTGCTACTGTTTCTAATCCTGGCCCCAGAACTGCACTGCCTCTATCCTGCATGAAAAGTGAGCATTCACCTACGAAAATAGTGACAGTGAATCATGTGAATATAGTGTGCAAGGAAATAGCAAAACACTGCATTCTTCTTGAAAACTATGAGGTGTAGGAGAAATCTGATTTATATCATGAGAAAGCCCATAAAATTCAGCATATGATGATGAAATAAAAACATAACACTGCAGAGAAAAGTTATTCGCTAGAGCTCTCCGAATAAAAACTCTGGTCTCTGTCGGAAAAAGTTTATACTTTTTCGCTTATTACAGTACTCGAAAACCATACCTCATATCAAAATGCCAACTGCGCCATTAGAAAGCTAATAAAATTCTCTTTCAAATGATGGTATAACATGCAGAGATATGTCAGTAAACATTCAAGCTATGATGTTCGGAGGTGAGATAAATGTTCCTGAATGTTTATTCACACCGCCCTAATGTACGTATAGTGTGCGTGTGCGTCTGTGTGTATTTACCTAATTGTGATATACAGGAAATGAGCTACACTTGTGGGATCCCGTCTCCTTCTCAGCAAGTCAAATTTTGCTTTAAACTCGTTTTAAGTTTTTAGACTGGACGATCTCTTTGTCCAGTCTATTGCACAGGTCTATGCATCTATATGGAAAACTATATATCTTGATGTCCTTCAAGCAGCTTGGTTTCTTCAGTTTCAGTCCGTGTCCTCTTGTTTCTCTTATCCCATACAAACAGATCTTCTCTATCAATTTTATCTACTCCCATCATGGTCCTGAACACTGCAATCATGTCTCCCCTCTCTCTGCTTTCCTCTAAGGAAGGCAAACCCAGCCTTTCCAGCCTCTCAATTGTATGACAGATCTGCCAGACTGAGGACCATCTTGTTTGCTGTTCTTTGTATTCTCTCAATCTTATTTATATCTTTCTTTTTGTGTGGGGACCACACTACTGCTGCATATTCTAACCTGGGGTGGATCATGGCCACTATCAACTTTTTCATCATCTCTTCATAAATGTAATGAAATGCTACTCTTATACTGGCCAAGAGTTTATATCTCTAACTAACTTCATGTATGTGTGTGTGTGTGTGTGTGTTTTGCTTATCGTGTGGAACAAAGATCGACAAATACGAATACAGTAAACCCTTGATAAGCTGAACTATATGGGGCTCTACCCTGGTTCGAATTACCAAATTTTCGGTTTACTGAATTTTCACCCCCCAAAATTGCTAAATTACCGAATTATCACCCCCAAAAATTGCTAAGACAATACCTATTACTTGTCCTTTCAACACTAAATTAAAGAAGCATATATAAATAAATTAGTTATGACAAAAAACAATATAGTGCATTTAATATACATTTAACCCCTTCAGTGCTGGGTGTATTTTTATTTTGTTCTTGCTGCCTCCAGACAATTTTAGTCAGTGTAGGTTGGATCTGTGGAAGTGCACGGGGTTGGTACAGCCTTCGTTAGCCCCTTCAGTATGTAAGTCCAGTCCTGAGTGCCATAAAATCGGCTGGAGGAAGTGTAAATAAAGTAGAAATAGACGTCACGGTACAGAGAATCATTCACAGAGACAGTACCGACTGTCGGTAACGTGTGTTGGAGATGGATTTTCACCCCCCAAATTGCAGTAACAATACTTATTACTTGTCTTCTTAACACGAAAGTAAAGGAGCATATACAGTGTATAAATTAATAAAGAAAGACAAAAAAGAAAGAATTCAGTGCACATAATTTGCCTTTCGTCAGAGGCAGAAGATCGTCGGCAGTTTGTTTTGCTTTGGAGACGGAGGTGGCGGAGGTGGTTTAACTCACACTTGAACGTAAATTCTAAAAAGTACCCAGTATTTATTTCACTCTATATTAAGAACTAAACTTAAATGTAATCACTATAACAGACTGCAGTGTAACACCTTTCGTTAGAAGCAGTAGATTCTTT
>JAGKTI010001161.1:40580-52096 GCA_018397915.1 Birgus latro
TTTGAAGAGATGGGTAAAGTACGTCCTTCAAGTTCCAATAATTTCTGTTGCCCAGAGGGAAAATCTTTCCCTTCAAGCAGCTCAAAAAGGGAAGGAATTTTTAAAGAATACCAATTCAGCTAAAGATTTCCTTCCCATGCCTCTACAAGGGAAGGAAATGTTTAAGAATACGACTGTTTGGTCCAATCAACGCAGCCCCAGGGCTCCCTTGAGTTAAGCCAACATTTCCCTCTTGATCTTGACTTTTGATGACGTCACTCACTTGCTTTTGGGCCTCGCGTGGACAGGATTAATCAAGTGATGATGTCAAAAATCAAGTGAAATCAAGGCACCTTGAATTTAATTTCTCTCCAAAACGGGAAGGTGAGAGGCTGGGATAAAACGGTTTGTTTCCATTAAGGAAACCCAGCGTGAACCCTCGTGAAAGAACGGAACTTCCGGTATGTTGCGAGTACTTTAGGGAAAAAAATCGTTCCGTTTTTTCGAGCTTCCATTTTATCATGTGTTTGTTATATCACGCTTCTACTGTATATATACATTCTGGTGAGAAATATATACAGTAGGCGCGGAAAGTGTTGACGCCATCTTAAAAAAAGAAAACATTCTTGTGGTTAGCAAAGAGAAACAAATAAATTAACACTCACCATTGAATTTAGTATTTACTGGCATTCCCCTTCACCTTTATTATCTTCTTAAGGCGTCTGGGGAGACTGATGGCGTAGTTTTGCAGAACAGACGGACTAAAACTGCTCCATAGCTGCAGCCTCAAGTTTAGGCAAAGATGATGTGTCCATACTACGCAGCTGCCGCTTCATGTGTGCCCATAAATTCTCAATGGGATTGATATCTGGGCTGTTTATGGGCCAGTCTCGAATAAAGGGAACCTCACAGTCTGTTAGCCACTGTTTCACTGACTTTGCAACATGTGCAGGGGCAGAATCTTTCATAAATACTCTTGCCTTGGTTTTATCAAAAGAGTCACTTAAAACATCACATAATAGCTCCAAATAATTGTTCTGGTTCACTTTTTCATTTGCAGGTAGAATTACCAACCTACCAACACCATAATATGTAAAGCAGCCCCAAGCCATGAGTGAGGCTGGGTATTTAACAAACTTGGAAGTGTACTTAGGATCCAGGGGGTCACTGCCTGGTTTGCGGTACACTCGTGATGAAGGGGTACCGGTGACAGTAAATGTTGACTCATCACTCCAAAGCACAGTTTTCCATTGCTCCTCACTCCAGGCAAGATATTTCTTACAAAAATTTACTCTCTTTTTCTTCTGAAGTGCAGTTAGCAATGGTTTTTTACGAGCACAAAAACTCCTGTAGCCCAGATCGTCATGCAACAGCTGCTGCACACTTCTGACAGACACATCTGCCAGCAACTGTGGGTTCGTTTCTTTTAAATCCCGTGCCGTTAGCCTTGGATCCTTGCTAACTTGCCTTGAGATCAGCTGACGGGTCCTGAAGGTTGTCTTACGAGGTCTCCCAGGCTTGGGAAGTGGAGTGGGAGGAATGGCCTCCCCACTGTCCTTGAACCGCTTCACCAGTCTCTGCACTGTCCTCAGTCTAACACCACCTGATTTGCAATAAATGGGAGTTTGTGGCCAGCTTTGTATAAAGTAATCACTTCCACACGTTTGTCCTTGCTTGTGGTTACTTTAGGCATGATGAGAATGTGGTAGGTAACCAAATAACTGTGTTATTTGAGTCAAAACATGCCCTCATGGTGCATCACACACAGAGACAATCCTCCTCCTGTGGCTGCCCAAACATTACTGAGCCTGCTCCTGTGGTGCCAAACCTATCAAGCAGGGTTGCCAGCTCCCGTTGAAAAAGCGTCAGCTCATTTTGCATCACAGGGGAGGGTAGTATTGACCCTACTTCACTTAACGCGAAAAAGAATGACATCGGCAAAAAAGCGTCAATACTTTCCGCGCCTACTGTATATATATATATATATATATATAGGTATATATATATGTGGTGGATGGGGGCACCCATCATCCATTCACTCAGTGTAGAGATGACATGATTTCTATACTGAGTGACAACCCAAATGGTTTCTTATGCCTGGGAAACCATTTACTACGTTGGATGGTAACCATATAACTGGGGTTTCTGGCAGGGTTAAGTGTCCCCCCAATTCCCCTATCCAAAATCACTTAAATCATGGCAGTCGTTTCAGAGAGCCTCAGAGGGCCCAATACCTTCCCAGGGCCCCAACCAAATGGGCAGATTTGCATGGCTATGTGGAATGTGAGAGGTGTGAATGAGGAGAGCAAGAGGGTGGAAGTGGAGAATGTGTTCAAGAGTGCGAGATATGCCGTGATGGCATTGTGTGAAACAAAGATGAAAGGGTGTGAAGTGAAGGAGTGGGAGGGTGTGAAATGTGTAAGATTGGGAATAAATGGGCCAGGAAGATGCAAGGAAGGAGTTGCTTTGTTGATGAATGAGGTATGGCAGAGTAGAATGAGAGACTACAAATGTGTCAGCTCGAGGTGTATGTATATCAAGTTCAAGTTTGAGAAAGTGAAAGTCGAAGTGATTGTAGCGTATGCACCGTGTGAAGACAGGAGTGAGAGAGAGAGAAAGACAAGTTTGGGGATGAGCTGGATGACGTAGTGGGAGAAATGCCCAGGAGCTATAAAGTGAATATAATGGGAGATATGAATGGAAGAATAGGCAATGGTCCTGAAGATGACATAATGGGTTGTTATGAAGTACCAGGAGAAAATGATAATGGGAAGTGACTAAAAGACTTGTGTCTGTAGAGGAGGTTGTGCATTTGTAACTAGTGTTTCAAACATAAAGATGCACATAAATATACATGGTACAGAGGGAATGGGGATCGTGTTGAAAGAAGCCTGATTGATTACATGCTCGTAGAGAGGTCGATGATGGGAATGGTTGCTGATACGAGGGCCATGAGAGGACGAAGTGGAGGTCTGTCAGATCAAATGATTTTGGTATGCAAGATCAAGCTGAGAGGAGTGAGGTGGATCAGGAGAGAGAGGAGCAGTCAGGGAGAAAGACTGAAAGTTGAGAAGCCGAGGATCAAAGAAATGGCAGATGATTACAGGATCAAAGTAGAGGAGGAGTTGGAATCAGTGAACTGGAATGAAATGGATCTGGACAGCCTGTGGAATGCATATAGTGATTGCTTAGTTAGGAATGCTAAAGCGGTGTGTGGTGTGGCAAAAAGTAACAACAAAGAAGAAAGGTGCAGCTTGGTGAGATGATGAGGTTGAGAGCAGTGGAGGAAAAGAGAAAGAAGCGGCTCAAATGGTTACAGGACAGGGGTTCAGTTGAAATAAGAACTAAACATACAGTATTGAGGGCAAGAAGCACGTAAAGAGACTAGTGAAGAGGAAAAAGGAGGTAAATGATGATCTAGAAAGAAAAATAATTGCAAACAACTCTGAAAATAGGGAGTTATTCTGGAAAGAGGTGTGGAAATGTAGAAGTGAAAGCAGAAAGAAATGGGACGGTGTGAAGGATGCAGGTGGTAGATTATTAACCCAAGGGGATAAAGTAAGGACCAAATGGAAAGAATATTTTGAAAGCCTGATGAATGGGAACAGAGTGAGCAGAGCAGCTGTAAAAATGATTGGTTTTGGGGATGTGCAGAGAAGGAATGCAGTGCCAGGAGACGACACTTGCATAGGTGAAGAGTGTTGTGAAGTGGCTGAAAAATGGGAAAGCAGCTGGGGTTGATGAGGTGTATGCAGAGATGATTAAGTATAGTGGAGAGAGTGGAATGAAGTGCTTGCTGAAGATATGTAAGAAGGCATGGATGAGTGAAATTATGCCAGAAGAGTGGAAAAAGGCTGTATTTACATATTTGTAGTATACAGGAATTGAGCTAAGCTCGTATTGTCCTGTCTCCATATCTACATTCATCTAATCTAGTTTTAAATACATAAATGTTTTTTGCCTGCACCACCTCTTCGTCTAAGTCATTCCAAATACTTATGCTTCTGTTCGGGAAAATGAACCTTTTGAGATCATTATGGCATCTACTTTTCCTCAACTTGAAGCCATGACCTCTTGTTCTTCCATCATCCAACACAAAAAGATCCTCTCTATGATTGTATCCCTGTACAAAAATAAAGGAGAGTGAAGTGAGTGCAAGAATTATTGTGGAATAAGTTTATTGAGTGTGGCAGGGAAGGCATATAGAAGAATTATTACAGAGAAAGTATGAGAGATATCAGAAGTCCTAGAGAGTGATGAAAAGGGTGGCTTTAGGAGTGGCAGAGGATGTGTGGATCAAATATTTGCAGCAAGACAGATAGCAGAGAAGGCTTGTGAGAAGGACCATACATAAGGTGTTTATGGCATTCATGGATCTGGAAAAAGCATATGACAAAGTAGACAGAGAAGGATTGTGAGTTTGGTGCATATACGTTGCAGATGGTAAGCTGCTAGGTGCCGTCAAGAGGTTTATGATGGTAGGGAAGCATGTGTAAGGGTTAATGGGCATCTAAGTGAATGGTTCACGATCGGTGTGGGCGTGCGGCAAGGTTGTGTGATGTCCCCATGGTTGTTCAATATATATATATATACAGTATATAGATGGGGTGATACAGAAGTAAAAACACGAGTAATGGAGAGGGGGATGGCAACTGTAATGAATGGTCATGGATGGAATATCTCAAATCTGTTGTATGCTGATGATGCAGTACTACTTGCAAATACCGGACAAGAACTTGGTAGACTAGTGCGGAGTTCTGCTAATGTCTGCAAGCGTCGTGCCCTGACAGTAAATGTAGAAAAGGGTAAAGTGATGGTTACTGAGAGAGAAGGTGACTCCCAATGCGATGTCACAGTGAATCGAGAGAGACTGGAATTCATGAGAGAGTTCAAATACCTGGGTACAGTGATAGAAAAGAGAGGAAAATGTGCAAAAGAAGCTGAAAGTAGAGTGACACAAGGAAGAAAAGTAGCTGGTGCAATGAAGGCCTTGATAAGAAACAGAAGCTTGAGTGTTGCAGCTGCACGAGGCTTACATGAAGCAGTGTTAGTGCCAACTTTAACATATGGATGTGAGACTATGGTGTGACATGAAAATGAAAAGTCAAGAGTAAAAGCAGTGAAGATGGGACTGCTGAGAAATGTATGTGGAGTACAGAGGGTGGATAGGATACAAAATAACGTGATTCATGAAAGATGTGGTGAGGAAGTAGGTGGACACCAGAATCGAAGAGAGTGTATTGCGATGGTATGGTCACATGGAGAGAATGGATAACAACAAAGTGGTGAAAAAGGTATATCTGAGTGAATTTGAAGGGGGGAGGAGGTGAGGTAGGCCAAGGAGAAGGTGGAGAGATATGGTGGATGAGTGTGTGAGGAAGAGAGGTTTGGAAGTCGGTGAGGCTACGGAACTGACAAGACATCGAGCTGAATTGATGAATGTTGTGAGAAGTGCATGGTCAGGGATTTTGGCACTGCTTTTTAGCATGGCAGAGTCCATACTGACTCTATTGGATACGTTTATATCAAGATACAAAACGTGGTGAATGTTTTTGGCATATCCGATAGAGCCAGGATTCTGGGGGCCTGAATGATGAGTGAATGGAAACATGGCCCATTGGACTGGGCATATTTGGGCTGTCTAGATGTTGCTACACCTCACCCTGCCCTAGGGTGGGAAAGGAGGTCCAGATGATGATGATGATGATGATGATGATGATACAGAGAGAGAGAGAGAGAGAGAGAGAGAGAGAGAGAGAGAGAGAGAGAAGAGGGAAGTAGAGGAGCGATTGGGTAAATATAGACTGGAGCAGATGGGGGACATGGAAGGTGTGTGCAAGATATTTACAGAAGAAATCTGTGCAGCATGTGAGGTGGTATGTGGGGTGAAGAGAAGACGAAAGGGGGTGCAGGGAACACCATGATGGACTGAAGAGGTGAGAGAGGCTGTGGCACAAAAGAAGAAAACATATAGTGAGAGGATGAGGAGCAGGGGCATCGAAGAAGTTGAGAGACGAAGAGAGAGTTATATGTAGAGAGGAGGAGAGATGTGCAAAAGATTGGTAAGAGGGAGTAAGAAGAGAATGGATGAGGAATTTGGAAGGAATTTGAGAACAAAGTGGAGGGAATGTAAGAAAATGTTCTAGAAAAAGGTAAACAGAGTTAGACATGGGGCCAAAGAAGTTAGCTGGGGGGTGAAAGATAAATAGGGAAGATTACTACTGGAGAAGGGAGAAAAAGTGAACAAATGGAGAGAACACTTTAAGGAATTGTTGAACATAGAGAATGAAAGTAATGCAAGTATAAATGACTGGGGAATGGCTCGGAGAAGGAGGGGTGTGGGAAGAGAGGAGGAAATCAGTAGGATGGAAGTTGTGGAAGCACTGAAGAAAGTTAAAATGGGGAATGCCCAAGGAATTGATGGAGTGTGTGGTGAAATGCTGAAGCATGGGGGAGAGATAGTAATAGAATGGATATGGAAGGTGTGCAGATTGGCCTGGAAGAAAGGTAGAGTCCTGGAGGACTGGAAATCAGGTATAATTATTCCCCTGTACAAAGGAAAGTGTGTAGTAATCATAGTGGCATTTGCCTTCTTAGTGTAATAGGAAAAGTATATGGTAGGATAGTTATTGACAGAGTTAGGGAAATAACGGAGGAATTAGTTGGAGAAGAACAGGGAGATTTCAGGAAGGGAAGAGGTTGAGTAGATCGGATATTCATTATTAGATCTTTAGTGGAAAAGTTTCTAGAGAAGGGAAATAAGTTGTATGCAGCCTTCATGGATTTGGAGAAAGCATATAACAGGGTGGACAGACAAGGATTATGGTAAGTATTAAGAATATATGGAGTACATGGAAAGTTGTTGAAGGCCATGAAGAGTATGCATGAGGGTGCTAAGGCTGCAATGCATGTGGATGGTAAACTGAGTAAATTTTTCCTTTTGAAGGCTGGATTGAAACATGGATGTTCAATCTGTATATGGATGGGGTTATAAAGGAGATACATGGAGTGGCCCTAGTGAGAGGGAAGTGTTTGGAAACCCCCCGTACAGTTGTTTGCAGATAATATTTGTTAAGTGAAGACGTAGATGAGTTTGGAAAAGTGTGTAAGAAACGGAATCTAAAGGTGAACGTAGGGAAGAGTAAAGTGATGGTCTTCGAGAGAGGTGAAGTCAGTGAATGCACAGTGAGATTGGATGGGGAGGATATGGAGAATGTGAGTGCATTCAAGTACTTGGGTAGTGTGATGGGTAAGGATGGAAGTTTAGAGGGTGAAGTGTTTGAAAGGGTGCAGCAGGGAAGAAAGGTTGCTGGTGCCTTGAAAGCAGTGATAAGAAACAGGGAAGTGAGCATGGAAGTGAAAAAGCTGCTACATGACAGTACTGTGATACCAACTCTTAACATATGGAAGTGAGGCTTGGACCCTGTTGGAGGGACAGAAGCCAAGAGTGAGAGCAGTGGAAATGAGTTATTTGAGAGGAGCATGTGGAGTCACATGGAAAGACACTGACATATGAGGAAGTGAAGGAGCGTTGTGGTGTGGATGTGGATGTGATAGGAATCGTTAGGAGAAACACATGAACGTGGTTTGACCATTTGGAGAGGAAGGAGAATGACAGACTGACAAGGAGAGTGTATGTGAGTGAGGTGGAGGGGGAGAGAGGGAGGGGGAGGACAAGGATGAGACAGAGGGATGGAGTGGAGATGTACTGTATATGGGAGAAGGGGTTGTGAACTGGGAGCTGGGCAGTGAAACAGCAGGGGACTGAGTGACATGGAGGCAATTTGTTTGTGGCAACCCCTTACGAGATTGAGGCGTCTGACAAGAATATATATATATATATATATATATATATATATATATATATATATATACAGTAGATACAGTAGAAGCTTGATATAACGAATTGATTCAGCCAACTCCCATTCTGTTTTTTCAAATACAGCATTCCGCTTTTTCAAGCTTTCAAATTTGCGATTTTTCCTATATTTTTTCCCTAACTCATGAACTGAAGCCTACATACAGTTGATATTAAATAGCTTCTTTTGCTGCACACACATGCAGCTTATGCTAGTCACAATGATACACACAGAGCAGTCAGAACTCACAATAATAATAATACAGACGTAATAATAAATAAAACAGTATAAAACTCACCTTCAAATGGGGGGGATATGATTTGTTTGTAGAATTATGCCTGACACAGACCTCCCAAACATACGTCAGGCGTGATGCTTCCCTATTCACTGTCCGAGTCCCCCTTCATTTTGTGAGAAATTGATCAAGAACTCCCACTTGACTAGTCAAGCGGCCCAACTTGATGAGCAAAGGATGTTCGCCTGGACAGAAAACTGTCAGCTGTTCCTTGCCTCGACTGTGAAGCAAGCGTAAACAACCAAAATGGCGTTGAGGGAGGACCGTTGTTACCGACTGTACACTATAAATAATTAAATAGTGCCTGTTTTATCACAACTTCATAGCCCATGGACCATAGTTTACTTGCTTACCTTTCATTATTAGCTGCTTCAGCCATGGTAAAGTATGCGGAAAAGCAAGCACGTTAATTATTGACTAAAGGTGCAACCAATAAATAATGTCCAAAGGCTAGACTTTGATGAATCCCCCTGAAATATAGTTATTAAAGTACTGATTAATTAATAATAAGCATATTTATAGAATGATGGGGAATTGTCCAGGGTGCAAACTCTCCTGACAGGGAATTGTCCATGTTTTGACAGGGAATTGTCTGACAGAGAACTGATTTGACGGTGAATTGTCTCGGAATCGTCTCCTCTTGTCTGGTATCCGCTGTGATTTGTTTGTAAACACGTGAAACTCAAAGCGTGAAGCAGCCGTATTCTTAACCCCTTAACCAAGGGTCGTCACTTCCGTGACGCTCTGGCACAATGGATCTTACTGCGGGGCGTCACTTTTGTGATTTTTGTGTTGTTTTGAATTCGCCCGGGCTTTCAGGTGGTGACTTGTATCATCTATCAGCACTGCCAATGTCCAACAATAGTCAGAGCTGCTAATGTCATCAGTACTCCCATCCACTGTTGACAATTTAGCCATTTTCCCCCATTCTAGACTCCCCTCCCTACATCCCCTCCATTACCCTCTCGTGTCGTCTGCTCAGCCGCTCTGTGCTATGTGAATCTTCCCTGGATGTTTCCACTGATTTCATCCATTGAAATGAGCGCTATGCTCTATTCTTATACAAAATAATATATATAAATAAAAAAATAAGGTAACTGATAGTGCAATACTCCTGGAATTGGCTAATTATCACTCGGCAACATCCAACCTGCACTCGTTCAATAATTTCCCCTGCTTTTTTCCCCATGAAATATGCCGTATGAGCTATTCTCGTAATATAAATGTATATAAGAAAGGAAGGGAGAACCATGAGTGATATTTATATTCACCTGGAACTACTTAATTTATGTATTGTTTAGATTTCCTACAACTTATTTCTTAGCATATACATTAGCAGCTGACATTTTCAACTCTTGGCTACCGAGATACGGTGTACATCTCAGTTAACTCTTGTCCTTCAATGTGGAGGCACATCGCAGTCACGTCCCTCCATTTCTGCTGCTTTTGCGCCCATCATAAAAGGCCCTACCAAACATCGTGTGGGAAGTGATAAAGGACTGTAGATATATATGTGTAATAAAGTACTAGAAATAATAAAGTGTGAGTGTGTATATGAATAAGAAATGACAATACCAGCGGCGAATTAGCACGAGTGAGAGGCTCGTACGTGCTTGTATTTTACATTGCTTTCACAGTTTTTTTTTTTTTTTTGAGTATGGATTCCAAACTACTTGGAAATCATTGAATAGTGTTTCTAGTGTTAATATCAGGCAGTGGTATTCATATTACAGGATGTCGGGAAGTGTAAAGTGGAGACTTTGTTACCCAACTACAGAAGTTTCCACAAGTCCAACGGTAGTCAACGAGTGCTAAAAAACATCCCAGGAGAAAGCTGAAGGTATGTGCCATATGCATATGTAATTATAATATTCTAGGACTAATAACTGATTTTTGGCAAATATTTTTAAAAAGTCAGTTGGAGCACAGATTTTCCCCGCGGGATGGGCACAGCGCGCCTCCGACAACCCTGTGGTAAAAAGGGTTAAAAATAATTCCTTTCCTAAACTTTTCCATCCCTTTGAAGGATTTTTCTTTCCCTTTCGTATGCTTAAAGATATCCTTGGAAAGGAAGGAAAAATATTCAGGTTGGTAGCCCTGTTAAACTAAAATGACCCATCCTGCTAATATTTGGTATGGTGGAGCATTAAATTTATAAACTAATACATCAAAACACGCATATCTCATGATGGATAATGAAAGCACAACACATATGAGATGTGGGAGGTCGCCACCACATCCATACAGCTGGTTTGTATTCAGCCATAAATGTCATTCTAGCCAACACCGCAGCGGTGTTCACTCCTCAAGACAATATTTTGATAAATTATATTCAAGGAATATTACTATCCTTGCTGTTATTAGTAAGTGTAAGAATCATTTGTTCACGTCCGTCTCATGTAGCCTACTCACAAGGCGGCACTCACTTGTTTTTTTCAGCTGAAAGACATGAGCCGAACCACTTTTTTTTTTTTTTTTTTTTTTTTATGTGTCCGACTCTTGGCATAGGCTTCACAGCCTGCTATCAAGGCCCAGTCGTCCTCCTACAATCTACATGTCACGACTTCGGCGCTTAACACCCACCGTCCATATTGAATACATGCTAGGGCTGTCTCATACAGGACTTGTGTATTGGTATTAGTGGGGTCATTTTTACAACATGTCGGCGGGTCTTCTGGTAGATCAGTAAAGCCTGATTTAATGAAATTCAAATCCTTAAACTGTTCCCTGCACCAGCGAGGATTCGAACCTGGGTCCCATGGGACCGCAAGCCAACTCTCTACCGATCGAGCTACACTTGTGTGACCTTGATGGCAGATTTTCCTTTTTCAGGCAAATTAACAAGCAAAATGTTTCTTGAAAAGAATCTTCGTGTGACTGGCCATAATGTATAAGATTTGTCAGTGTCATATCATATAAGACTGGATGAATATCGGAGGCAGTACGTTGTCTGCTCTGTTTATGTCTGGCTAAACATCTCTGCTGACGTGGGTAACACTTTTAAAGAGATATAAATAGAAGTTAAACATTAGTAAAGTGTTGTAAACTGCATCAATAAAACCATACAGTAACTTTCATCAACATTTTAAGCATATACTGTATAAGACAATTAACCACAACAGAATGCACAAAACTTAAGGAATTTTTGAAGAGATGGGTAAAGTACGTCCTTCAAGTTCCAATAATTTCTGTTGCCCAGAGGGAAAATCTTTCCCTTCAAGCAGCTCAAAAAGGGAAGGAATTTTTAAAGAATACCAATTCAGCTAAAGATTTCCTTCCCATGCCTCTACAAGGGAAGGAAATGTTTAAGAATACGACTGTTTGGTCCAATCAACGCAGCCCCAGGGCTCCCTTGAGTTAAGCCAACATTTCCCTCTTGATCT
>JAGKTI010001161.1:56853-74390 GCA_018397915.1 Birgus latro
GCCACACACACACACACACACACACACACACACTACCTAACTCACCTTCAATTCCTTCAAGTTCCTGCCAGCAGCTCAACACCTCTGGAGCAAGTGAGTTATCCATATTTTGTTGATTTGTACATTGACCTGTTTCTACATTTCTATATTTTTTTCACAAATAAGTATTGTTTTTTACATATACACTTATGAGATGGAAGAAAGTTCAGCTTTAGTATCAGTACCTAGCAAAAAGACTAGTGGAAATGTCGAGTTACTGAGAGCACTACCAAAGAGCTTATGATATTTCACGCGTATAATTTGAGTAAAAAGTAATAATAATAATAAAATGTAACAAGCAAAAATATGTAAGTATTCGAGAGGCCGGGAAACTGAGCGTTTTTATATGGCTTGCAGGCAAGGAAGAGTGTTCCATCTTTGTCGTCCATTTACTCCAAAATTATTGAACGTATCGATTTCCTGTAAGAACCATGATAAAGATCAGTGAATTCTACGTATGTACAGGACATAACTATGTAATTTCTCTAATGAAAAGTTGTGGTTACGTAAGCGGTTATTGTGCGCTCATGACGAAAGTGCACTGCGGCCGCGAGTACCCTGTAGTTTTTTGCGATTTACTCCGAAACTATGAGGCGTATCAAAACAAAAAGGTATCAGGAGAAAGCTTATGAAATTCTACATAAGATTATGTAATAAAAACATAATGTGTGCGAGAGAACTTCATGAGTATACCTCCCTTAACAAAAATCAATTTTTTTTACAAAAATGGCTTTTAGTTTTTGGCTATTTTCTCGAAAACTACAAATCGCATCACAACCGAACATACCTCATTAGAAAGCCAATGAAATTCTCTATTAAAACTTATAACATTTTTCTGTAAGATGGAAAACACTCGAACAACGATGTTGGGAAGTGGGATCAACGTTCCAAAATGTTTATTCACGGAAACCTAGTGTACTTTTATTCGTATTTTTCTGGTTATTCTTTTGGCTTATCAGCTAGAACAAACATCGGCAAATAAGATTATGTGAGTTTCAGGGCAACATTTTGAGGTTTGGGTGGCGAAAATGAGGTGAGAATATGAGTAATTTGCGTACCGCGGGCTGCCAGCGGAGTGTCGGGAAGCCGACAAGCCTCTCCTCAGGCAGATGTAAGCAGACACACAGCTGTAACAGGTGTGAAGATGAGTACACTTGCTGGATGTGAGTTTAGGGTGAAACACGGACAGAAGTGAGAGAGTAGGGAATTGGATGTCAGCTCCACGTATAGTTGCGGACAATAGGTATAGGGAGGTGGAGTAAGGAAGGAAGGTTGAGAGAGAAAGTAAAGCTGAAAGCAGGAGAAAGAAAGAGAGTCAGAGGAGTGGTGGTGTTAATTGGTTGGATGTTGTGCTGATTTCTGCAGTACCAGCGTGGGAACATATGCTGACTTTGCTCTTCGTCCGTGGGAGCACATGTTGACGCGGCACTTTTGCTCGGGCCTCTACGGTGGATGACACGCGGGTGACGCGTGGATGAGGGCGGTGGATGAGTGGGTGAGGCCATCACCCACCTCACAACCATGTGACCTGCTGGTGAACATCGGCAACCCTTGAGGCCAGGATAGGTTACAGAGCTCAGTTTGGAGCTCAGAGCTGAGGGAACCGTCGTGGCGAGTGGACGCAGCCTGGCGTAACCTGGGGGGCAGCGACACGTCACGAGGGACGTCACTGTGTAGCCGAAAGGGAGTAGAGTTCCAGGGGCGACATGAGGGCACTTCTGTTGACAGTGAGTTAAAGTACAAGCTTATTGTAATCGCGGGTACAACTTGTGAACAGTGCTATTATTTTGTCTGTCGTCTGGGACTGGTAAAAAGACTCCTAGTTAGAAACGGAAGGAGAAAAGATTTTAAATGTTTAAATGTGTTTTTCCTTGTACTAATGTAACAGTGTAACTTAATATATAGAAGTAAATAAAGGGGAGTGCTTTACTTATAACAGCACTAGTGACTTTTACAGGATTAAATATATAAGGTTGATTTTAAAGAACAGAACTTTTATGAGAACTTTAATTAATTAATATAGTGTTAGTAATAAAGTGAACCGAGTGTAGATGTTTTAGTGCGGTTTCTAGCACGGAACTTTATATGAAGTGAAATGAGGTGGGGAAATACCTCATGATCTTGTGAATACCTTTTTTATAATTAAAGCCTAGGAAAGCCATATCATTTTTTCACTTCTTCCAGTTCCCAGTTCTGAGTATATGTGTATAGTGAAGACCGAAGTCGTGCATTGCCAGTGTCTCATGATTCACGCTACCAAAGTATTAAATACGGGAGGATAATATTCCCGAGATAAATATCATTTCTGTATTAAGGGAGGGCGCGACAGGAGCACCGGTGTAGTAAAATCGTGAGCCGTGAAACTTAATAAAACTTACCGTGAGCAAAAGAGTTAAGTGATGAGATCATTACCAATAGTTCTCAAATTTTAACCATCGTTGTTCAGTTTTTGTGCATGCTATAAATCCCGACAGGTCAATTACAGAATAAATGCCTCATGACATGGGTGCTAAGGAATAACAGTAATCGGGGAGTTGTCATCCTTCAGGCGTAATCGGACTGGTCCCCCTATATAAACAAGAGCATGCGATGTGTGTTACTCCGTGACCACCTCTCGTCTCATTCACAGGTCAGTACTTTAAGTCCCTATATCCCCCCCCCATTTATTTGCACATTAAGTTTGTTATTTATGTTGATCACTCCCTTCATGTTGTGAGTTGTGGAGAATAGAATGAGTAACAGTTGTAATCGTTAACATAATTCTTGATTTGTTATTCCTTGACCATCTCTCGTCTCATTCACAGGCCACTCGGCATCAACCCAAATCACAATCTCGCCAGCCACGTCATCACACTTACATAAACTTACAGTCTCCCCCCCCCCTCCTTTTGTTTAGTCCAATCCTAGATTTAGTTTGAGATGTAAATGGGTACAGTATAAATTTTCTTATCTCACTGAGGTATCAAAGCGCGACTGTCATCAATACAGGATTGAGAAATAGGTGTTTTTTTTTTTTTTTTTTTTTAATATGTAGCAGTGAAATCAGATCAACTTATATGTTATAATACTGCTCCTTAGGTTTGAAAATTTGTACAGTATTTGCTAAACCTATTGTAGCTTCCGAGTCCCCCTTGTGATCTGGACTGACTGATTTGTAAATGTCTCACTTTTAGTAAAATAGTGGAGAGTTGCAGAAATAAATATCGATCCTCCCGGGTCCACCTGTGACCAGGAAGGATGGCACCTTGTCACTGTTTAATATATCATTTATGGCAAATCATTGTGACAGAAGTCAATATTCAATGAAATTTGAAATTGGGTTTGTAAATATTGGAACTATCATTAAAAGAAATGCAAACACCCCATCTAGGGTTTTCAAACTACCTTCTCCAACCAGCCTGAGGTGGGCGGCCCGCAAGGTGTACTAGAGAGAAAACGGATTCATATATCCGAGCCAACAAAAACTCGCGCTACCCTCTTTAAGTGGAATTCGAGCCTGTTTGTTTGGTCACATTTTGACTACCTTAGACATCTCAGAAATAGGGAATTATATCACTCCGGTAAGGCTTAACAAAACATTTGTTGGAAGAAATCAAATTCCCACTTCAAGAAGAAGCTGTAAGTTACAAGAACAGAAGAGGCTTGGATTTCACACTCAAGGCTGGGCTCGGTACACTGGTGGTAGTCCCGTTAGGATCCCCATAATTACACCATTACAATTTTACAATAAAAATCCAAATAAAACAGCTAAAGGAACTGTGACAGTTCGATGTAGATTAATACAGTATTGTAATAAAATTTTCTTCGATGTATCAGCATTTTTTCATGTTGGCTAAACGAAATTAATTTGCAACTAACATCCAAATTTAGCAATAAATTCATGAATGGCTGTGATAATTGTGTATATAATTTACTTATATACATTTTACTAAAGATGAATAGAAAAAATGAAAAGAAACTGAACATCTGCTCACAGCTCTTGTACCATCGAAAGTAAATATTGATGAGACATCGCCAGTGTGTGTGTGTACTGCCTGGTCACAGGTACCGACCAGTCTGTCACAGCTCCTTGACAGAAGACTGCTGTCTAGGTATTTGTGTCAAGCTTCATTCCAAGCACAGTGATACAATACTACGTTCTAAATATTCTGCATGTATTGATTCAAGCATTTTACCCTTTATGCAATGAACAGAATGTTGGATGCAACCACAGCTTTGAAAATAAATCATTAAAGCCTTAGTTCATGCTTAAAATGGTGGAGAAATATGTGCCAGACTATAGGGTCAGTGGATAAAACAAAGATTCATAATTTTTCATCATTACTCAGTCGATTCCGATACTATCGGATGATTTTCCCCTTTCTGGTAATGATAAAAATATCAATCGGCATTTGCTTGCCAATTTTTAGCACTCAAGATGTAAGGAAAGCCCCAGGACCGGATGGAATCTCTAATTGGGTACTGAAGGTATGCAGAGAACAACCGGTGGATAAGATTCACAATTTAATTGTGTGCTCCTTGGAAGAGGGGAAAGTGCCTCGGGAATGGAAGAGGGCAAATGTGGTACCAATCTATAAGAGAGGAAACAAGGAAGAACCACTGAATTATAGACAAGTGTCCCTAACCAGCATGGTTGCGAAATTGTGTGAGAGAGTCCTGAAAGACAGATGGATAAAATATCTGGAAGAGATTAATATTTTGACTGAAAGTCAGTTTGGATTCAGAAGTGGAAGGTCATGTGTGTCCAACTTGTTGAGCTTTTACTCAAGGGCAATTGACATGCTACAGGAGAGAGAAGGTTGGGTGGATTGTGTGTACTTAGATCTGGAGAAGGCCTTTGACAAGGTACCCTACAAGAGACTAATATGGAAATTAGAGCATATCGGAGGACTGAAGGGAAGCCTCCTGGAATGGATGAAAGACTTTTTGAGTGACAGACAAATGAGGACAGTAATAAAGGACAGGACATCTGGATGGAGGGAAATAACAAGTGGTGTCCCACAGGGCTCGGTATTGGCACCAGTAATGTTCTTGATTTACGTAAATGATATGGTAGATGGAGTGAACAGTTACGCAAGCCTGTTTGCCGATGATGCAAAGATCTTGAGAAAGGTAGAGGTTGAAGAGGACTGTAAAATAATACAGGAGGATCTGGATAGGATACATGATTGGAGCCGGATGTGGGAAATGAAATTCAACGCAAAAAAAATGTAAAATATTGGAAATGGGTAAAAGTACCAAGAGGCCATCATTGAATTATTTGATGGGTAATGAACCAATTAGAAAAGCGAGAGAAGAGAAAGATTTGGGAGTGCTGGTCCAGCATAGTTTGTCACCTGAAAAGCACATAAATAAGATAGTTAGAGAGACATATAAACTCTTGACCAATATAAGAGTGGCATTTCATGACATGGATGAGGAGATGATGAAAAAATTGATAGTGGCCATGATCTGCACCAGGTTAGAATATGCAGCAGTAGTGTGGTCCCCACACAGAAAGAAAGATATAACCAAGATTGAGAGAATACAAAGAACAGCAACCAAGATGGTCCCCAGTTTGGCAGCTTTGTCGTACAGAGAGAGGCTGGAAAGGCTGGATTTGCCTTCCTTAAAGGAAAGGAGAGAGAGGGGCGACATGATTGCAGTGTTCAGGACCATGATAGGAGTAGATAAAACTGACAGAGAAAATCTGTTTGTGTGGGATGAGAGGGTAACAAGAGGACACGGAATAAAACTAAAGAAGCCAAGCTGCTCAAAAGACATCAAGAAATATAGATTTCCTTATATATGGACAGACCTGTGGAATAGTCTGGACAAAGAGATCGTCCAGTCTAAAAACTTAAACGAGTTTAAGGCAAAATTTGACTTATTGAGAAACAGAGACGGGGCCCCACAAGCATACCTCATTTCCTGTATATCGCAATTAGGTAAATACAGACACAATTCTGGGAAACAAGAGAGATACAGAAGAAGTGGGATATCTTTCTAGACTTTTATAAGTGTGGAAAAGTATGTGCCAAAAGTTAGTGGGAAAGAGAACTAGAGAAACTGGTTCAACAAAAGGTGTATGACTTCAAAAAAAAAAAAGGAAAGGGATAGAGCATCGAACAATGGGAGAAAGAGAAGTAATGACAGAACAATGGAAGAATATAAAAGAACTAGAAATTAATATACAACAATACGCAGAGAGGAAGAAAATTTTTTTGAAAAAGGTATGGTTGACAAATGTAAGGAAGAACCTAAATTGCTTTAAAGGTTTTGTTAATGGTAAACTGAAACAAAAGGAAGGTATCAATAAGCTGAAAGCAGAAGGAAATGTCTATAAAGATGTGATTATGCAAGCTGAAATAATGAACAAATGCTTCCAATCAGTCTTCAACAGAGAAAGTGGTTTTATGGAGGAGGAGGGAGCAACCAGAAATGTAGTGTTAAAAGACGTAAAGGTTGAAGTGCAAGAAGTATATAGACTACTGGAATCTCATGATGTGAGGAAGGCCCCAGGACCAGATGGGATCTCTAATTGAATACTAAAGGAATGCAGAGAACAAATGGCAGAAAAGATTCATGATTTAATTGTGTGTTCTCTGGAAGAAGGGAAAGTGCCTCGGGAATGAAAAAGGGCCAATGTGGTACCAATTTAAATGGGAGGGAACAAAGAAGAACCCCTGAATTACAGACCAGAGTCCCTAACCACCATGGTTGCAAAACTGTACGAGAGAATCCTGAAAGACAGATGGATAAAATATCTGGAGGAGATGAACATTTTGGTAGAAAGTCAGTTTGGATTCAGAAGTGGAAGGTCGTGTGTTTCCAACTTGTTGAGCTTCTATTCAAGGGCGACTGATGTGCTTAAAGAGAGAGAGAGTTGGGTGGACTGTGTGTATTTAGAGTTGGAGAAAGCCTTTGACAAGGTGCCCCACAAGCAACTAATGTGGAAATTGGAACACGTAGGAGGACTGAAGGGGAACCTCTTACAGTGGATGAAAGACTTCTTGAGAGACACAAATAAGGACAGTAATAAAAGACTGGATGTCTGGATGGAGAGAAATAACAAGTGGAGTCCCACAGGGCTCGATGGTAAATGGACTGAACAGTTATGCAGCTCTGTTTGCTAACGATGCGAAGATCCTGAGGAGAGTTGAAGATGAAGACTGTAAAACGTTGCAGGAGGACCTGGATAGGATTCATGATTTGAGCGGGATGTGGGAAATGAAGTTCAACACAAAACAATATATACAATATTGGAAATGGGTAAAAGTACCACAAGACCGTCGCTGAATTACTTGATGGGTAATGAACCAATCACAAAAGCGAGAGAAGAAAAGGACTTAGGAGTGCTGGTCCAGGATAATGGCACCTGAAAAACACATTAACAAGATACAGTAAACCTTTCATAAATCGAGGACTTAGGAGTCCTGGTCCAGGATAATGTCACCTGAAAAACACATTAACAAGATAGTGTAAACTTTTCATAAGTCGAACTACATGGGGCTCTACCCTGGTTCAAATTACTGAATTTTCACCTCCCAAAATTGCTAAGACAATACCTATTACTTGTCCTTTAAACACTAAATTAAAGGGGCATATATAAATAAATAAATTATGACAAAAAACCAATTTAGCGCATTTAGTATACCTTTAACCCCTTCAGTGCGGGTGTATTTTCATTTTGTTCTTGCTGCCACCAGACAATTTTATTCAGTGTAGGGAGGATCTTTGGAAGTGCACGGGGCTGGTACAGCCTTCGTTAACCCTTTCAGTACGCGAGATCAGTCCTGAGTGCCATAAAATCGACTGGGGGAAGCACAAATAAAGTTGAAATAGACGTCACGGTACTGAAGTGGTTAATTGGTAGAAAATCAATTACAGAGGCAGTACAGACTTGTCGGCAGCATGTGTTGGAGATGGATTTTCACCCCCCAAATTGCAAAAACAATACTTATTACTTGTCTTTTCAATACTAAAGTAAAGAAGCATATACACTGTATAAATAAATAAAGAAAGATAAAAAAGAAACAATTCGGTGCAACTAATTTACCTTTCATTAGAGAAATACAGATCCGTTGGCAGTTTGTGTTGGAGATGGAGGTGGCAGTTCACAATTTAACGTAACATTCTAAACAGTACCCAATATTAATTTCACTGAACATTAAGAACTAAACTTAAATGTAATCACTATAACAGACTGCAATGTAACACTTGCAGTGATAATAGTACTGAACTTTAATCATGATCACTTAACAATAAGTCACACGCACTTTTTTTTTCTTTTTAGCTTCATTCCCTTACGACTAGAGGTGCCAGTATCACTTCTTTTACGCTTTGAACCTTCCATGGCAAGGTAGAAGACAAAAGGAGAGTATTTCTCAACACTAGATGACAGTAAGAATGGTGCAACTACCGTCTCTGAAGGCAAGCAGCAGACTGGCGCCACGTGTCCGCCTGGCACCATTTGTCCCCCTACCTCCGAATTTCAGCCTACTTACATATGTGGTCTTGGCCAAAGTTCGGGTAACCGAAGATTCCATCTTCTAAAAGTTAGGCATATGAAGGGTTTACTGTAGTTAGACAGATGTATAATCTCTTGCCTAACATAAGAGCAGCATTTCATTACATGGATGAGGATTGATGTAAAAATTGACAGAGGCCATGATCTGCCCCAGGTTGGAATATGCTGCAGTAGTGTGGTCCGTCCATCCATCGTCCAATCCTATGTTGCCCCATGAGAGGCATAGCAGCCCAGGGCTAGGCAAGTTAGTTCTGATATTTAAGATGAGAGTTACCAGCCTTACACATCCCTGAGTAGCATTATGTGAACAATAAACCCCAACCACCCCTTTGATATAAACCAGCACCAGCTCAATCCGATTGGAGCACCTTAATTACTCACTAAACCACCATAATATGGTTACATGGTTATCACCTAGCATAGTAAAAGGCTTCCTGGTGAACAGGAACCCATCTGGCTTGTCACTCAATGTAAAGACACCCATAGGCAAAATAAAAAAGAAAGAATGAAGGAAAGAATGACAGAAGAGGGAGTGTAATGTCACCACATAAAAAAAAAAAGATATAAACAAGATCGAGAGAATACAGAGAACAGCAACCAAGATGGTCCCTAGCCTAGCAGATTTGTCATACAGGGAAAGACTGGAAAAACTAGACCGGCCTTCCTTAGAAGAAAGAAAAGAGAGGTGTGACATGATTGCAGTGTTCAGGGCCAGGATGGGAGTAGAAAAAACTGATAGAGAAGATCTGTTTGTATGGAATGGTAGAGTAACATGAAGACATGGAATGAAACTGAAAAAGATAAGTTGCTTGAAGGATATCAAGAAATATTGTATGGTTTCCCATATAGATGCACAAAACTGTGGAATAGCCTGGACAAAGAGATCGTCCAACTTAAAAACTTAAACAAGTTCAAAGCAAAATCTGACCAAAGCAAAATTTGACTTATCGAGAAACAGAGACGGGACCCCATGAACATATCTCATATCCTGTATATCACAACTAGGTAAATACACACACACACACAAAATCTTTGCATTAGAGCAGAACAGATTCTTGGTCAAAATATACAGGCAGTCCCTGTTTTATGAGTGGATGACTTAAGATTTTTTGACTTAATGATGGTGTACTTTCAGTACAGTATTCAATCAATAGCGTGACAAATTCAACACTTCATTATAAAATAGGCTTTATGTAGGTTAATGTAAGCATTCCAACATGTTTAAGTGGCTTGGTAGGCTTGGGCAGGCTATGATGTTCGGTTGGTTAGATGTACAGTAGGCGCGGAAAGTACTGACTTTTCTTGCCGACGTCATTCTTCTTCGCATTAAGTGAAGTAGGGTCAGTACTATCCTCCCCTGTGATGCGAAATGAGCTGACGCTTTTTCAGCGGGAGCTGGCAACCCTGCTTGATAGGTTTGGCACCACAGGAGCAGGCTCAGTAATGTTTGGGCAGCCACAGGAGGAGGATTGTCACGAGGGCATGTTTTGACTCAAATAACACATATTTGGTTACCTACCACATTCTCATCATGCCTAAAGTAACCACAAGCAAGGACAAACGTGTGTAAGTGATTACTTTATACAAAGCTGGCCACAAACTCCCATTTATTGCAAATCAGATGGTGTTAGACTGAGGACAGTGCAGAGACTGGTGAAGCGGTTCAAGGACAGTGGGGAGGCCATTCCTCCCACTCCACTTCCCAAGCCTGGGAGACCTCATAAGACAACCTTCAGGACCCGTCAGCTGATCTCAAGGCAAGTTAGCAAGGATCCAAGGCTAACAGCACGGGATTTAAAAGAAAAGAACCCACAGTTGCTGGCAGATGTGTCTGTCAGAAGTGTGCAGCAGCTGTTGCTTGACGATCTGGGCTACAGGAGTTTTTGTGCTCGTAAAAAAACCACTGCTAACTGCACTTCAGAAGAAAAAGAGAGTAAATTTTTGTAAGAAATATCTTGCCTGGAGTGAGGAGCAATGGAAAACTGTGCTTTGTAGTGATGAGTCAACATTTACTGTCATTGGTACCCTTTCATCACGAGTGTACCACAAACCAGGCAATGACCCCCTGGATCCTAAGTACACTTCCAAGTTTGTTAAATACCCAGCCTCACTCATGGCTTGGGGCTGCTTTACATATTATGGTGTTGGTAGGTTGGTAATTCTACCTGCAAATGAAAGAGTGAACCAGAACAATTATTTGGAGCTCTTATGTGATGTTTTAAGTGACTCTTTTGATAAAACCAAGGCAAGAGTATTTATGCAAGATTTTGCCCCTGCACATGTTGCAAAGTCAGTGAAACAGTGGCTAACAGACTGTGAGGTTCCCTTTATTCGAGATTGGCCCGGAAACAGCCCAGATATCAATCCCATTGAGAATTTATGGGGGCACATGAAGCGGCAGCTGCGTAGTATGGACACATCATCTTTGCCTAAACTTGAGGCTGCAGCTATGGAGCAGTTTTAGTCCGTCTGTTCTGCAAAACTACGCCATCAGTCTCCCCAGATGCCTTAAGAAGATAATAAAGGTGAAGGGGAATGCCAGTAAATACTAAATTCAATGGTGAGTGTTAATTTATTTGTTTCTCCTTGCTAACCACAAGAATGTTTTCTTTTTTTAAGATGGCGTCAACACTTTCCGCACCTACTGTATTAAATACATTTTCAACTTGCAATAAATTCCACTTACGATCAGTTTTCAGAACATAACCTGATCGTAAGTTGGGGACCACTTGTACTAGAATCTGAATTTCTGCCTTTAACAGAAGGTTAGTATACAGTACAATCTCAAACTCAGACACAAAGTAAAAATCTCACTAAATTTCAGACATCCAAGCTTAAATGAAATTCTTATGGAGAAAAATAAGTTGGTGCTAAGAAAGACATGACAACACAAATAAAATAACATTTTTTCTGCTTAATATTCATTTCTCTCCCGCCTTCGAAAATGAAAACAATCTCATATTAATTTATAAAGACTACAGTGTGATTGCATTTCCATTACCTTCCTTCCACTATATTACCAAATGAATAATTACTTGCCACTGGATTACTCTAACAGCATAATCAAGAAGTCATATGGCAGTGTTAAAAAAATACAACATATTAAAGCCTGAATGAGTCCATCACTTGGTGCATATTAGCACCTCCTTGCTGCCTTTCGTGACAATGTCCAATAAACGATGTGTAGTAACATCTCTGTCTGTTGTAAGTTTTAGTTATCACACATTATCTTCTTTTACTTTGGGTCTTGTCACTAAGCATTATTATTTTTGTTGAATTATGGGCTAGGTAATTCAATCATCATCATCATCATCCGGACCTCCTTTCCCACCTTAGGACAGGGTGAGGAGTAGCCCAGACAGCCCAAATTTGCCCAATCCAATGGGCCACGCCTCCATTTACTCACCATTCAAGCCCCCGGAAACCTGGCTCTATATAATACGCCAAAAACATTCATCACGTTCCGTAGCTTCACATATACGTATCTGACAGAGTCAATCTGGACTCTGTCACATTAAAAAGGGGTGCCAAATCCCTGATCATGCACTTCTCACAATATTCATCCAGCCAGCTCAATCTCTTGTCAGTTCCCTAGCCTCACCAGCTTCCAAACCTCTCTTCCTCACACACTCATCCACCATATCCCTCCACCTTCTCCTTGGCCTACCTCACCTCCTCCCTCCTTCAAATTCGCTCAGATAGACCTTTTTCACCACTCTATTGTCATCCATTCTCTCCACATGACCATACCATTTCAGGACAGTCTTTTCAATTCTGGTGTCCACAGACTTCCTCACTCCACATCTTTCAAGAATCACACTGTTCCATGTCCTATCCACTCTCTGTACTTCACATACATTCCTCAGCAGTCCCATCTCCACTGCTATAACTCTTGACTTTTCATCTTCATGCCACACCATAGTCTCACATCAGTACGTTAAAGTTGGCACTAACACTCCTTCATGCAAGCTTTGTGCAGCTGCAACACTCAAGCCTCTGTTTCTTATCAAGGCCTTCATTACACCAGCTACTTTCCTTCCTTGTGTCACTCTACTTTCCACTTCTTTTGCACATTTTCCTCTCTTTTCTATCACTGTACCCGGGTACTTGAACTCTCTCACCAATTCCAGTCTCTCTCCATTCACTGTAACATCACACTGGGAGTCACCTTCTCTCTCAATAATCATCACTTTACTCTTTTCTACATTTACTCTCAAGGCACAACACTCACAGACATCAGCAAACTCTGCACTAATCTACCAAGTTCTTGTCCAGTATTTGCATGTAGTACTGCATCAGCAGCATACAATGAATTTGTGATATTCCATCACCACCATTCATTACCAATGACATCCCCCTCTCTATCACTCATGTTTTTACTTCATCATCCCATCCATATATATATTGAACAACCATGAGAACATCGCACAACCTTGACGCGTGCCCGTACCGATCGTGAACCATTCACTCAGATGCCCATTAACCCTTACACATGCTTCACCATCCATCCATCCATTATCCAATCCTATGTCGCCCCACAGAGGAGCATAGGAACCCAGGGCTAGGCAAAATGGTCCTGACATTTAAGATGAGAGTGACCAGCCTCACTCATCCCTAAGTGGCATTACATGAGCAATAAATCCCAACCATCCCTTGGATATAAACCTTCACCAGCTCAATCCGACTGAAGCGCCATAATTACCCACTAAACCACCAGGTGCCAAAATTTGGTTATATGGTTACCACCCAGCATAGTAAATGGTTTCCTGGTGTACAGAAAACCATTTGGCTTTTCACTCAGTGTAGTCATCCACAGGCAGAAGGACAAGGAAAGAATGAAGGAAAGAAAGACAGAGAGGGAGTGTAAAGTCACCCATAAGCAGAAGGACAAGGAAAGAATGAAAGACAGACAGACAGAAGGGGGAGTGTAAAGTCACCCGTAGGCAAAAGGACAAGGAAAGAATGAAGGAAAGACAGAAGAGGACTGAAGGATGGAAGAAAGGCTACCATCATAAAAATTCTTGACGGCACCTAGCAGCTTACCATCTACACTGTACACTGTACATGTGCAAAACCTTCCACAATCTTTCACTGTCTACTTTGTCATATGCTTTTTCCAAATCCATGAATGCCATAAACACCTTATAGTCCTTCTCAAAAGCCTTCTCCACTATCTGTCTCAGTGCAAATATTTGATCCACACATCCTCTGCCACTCCTAAAGCCACCCTGTTCAATTAACCTTTTATTCATACCCACTTGAAAGCAATCATTATCCACTAGGCTTGGAAAATCCGTACTGGTTTGTGTCCGATGCCACATGATACATTTTGTTGTAAAAAAATAAATAAAACAAATCCACAAAATGCACATAACTGGTACCTTCACAAATGTTCACTTGGTGTCTTTATTCAACTAATTTTCAACGTTATATTGCCTGCAAATAATGCAATGTGCAATATATGACACTGCTATTCAGGTGTTTTGGCAGGGGTTAGATAGGGAATGAGTCATAATTTCTAACATAAAGGATACACAGAATGCACACAGCTGGTACCTGCACAGCTATTTACTCAGTGTCTTTATATCACTCATTCTTAATGACACCATATACATGCAATATTGGACACTCCTATTCAGGTGTTGTTTTGGTGGGGCTAGAAAGGACTGCGTCTCACCACCTACATCCTTGAACCATGTGAGATTGCTTCCTTGACCTTCCGAACAGCTGACACAATACACAGCATTAATGATGCAGCTCATATTTCTGTTTTAATTAACCCTCTCGGGAATGATGATGCAAACTGCATCATATCAGTACTGGGCTGAAGAGTAACTGATGATGCAATTTGTGTCATTTTGGACAAAACTGTTCACCAAAAATTAAGTTTTAGCAGTAAGTGTGTCAAACTTGGGTAGATTACAAGGGAGGGTGTACATAACTTACATAATTTACAAATTACATAATTAATATAAGAAAAGATAAACATTTTTTTTTTTAAAGATTTACTCAAAAACTACTGGCTGTATCGAAAATCCAAAAACACCATAAGAAAGCTCATGAAATTCTGCATCTAGACATACGCTTTGGTTTTGCATGGTGTGGGCAAAATTTTGTGCTAGGAAGTTGGAGAGTTGAAGCTATTTTTACTCTTGAACAAGTTTATTCTCATTGCACTTCTGTACTTTTATTCATCAATTTTGTGTGTTTTTATATGCTTATCTTATAGTATAAACACCAGCAATGATGATGGTATAGTTTATACCAACAAAACCAATTTCCATGGGCCAATCTGGCCGTGGAAATATTTTTCTTTGTGTGCGCATGGAAGCAGCCATAGCTGGGTTCTCCGCTCTGTTCATATCCCAGAAACTTATTGAAAACTTACAGTTCCAGAGAGGGTTAAATTTATTTTGAATGGTGAAACTTTGACATAATATGAATAGGTGTAACTTGAATCAATTCTTAACTACTGTATGTATTATAATGTAATTCTGGATCATTGCAAAACAGGCCAGCATAACTCAAGGATTTTTCTGTATATAGCCACTTCAGCACAGCCACGCTCTTTTCAGCAGAGGATCTTTTACAGCAACCCGTGTTGTGCCTTAGTCAGCGGCTGTAATTTTATGGTTTTGCATAGCCACACTATGCTGGTGGCCAGAAACCAAGTGGCCTCAGATGCATTTAGGATCATGAACTCCAGCCTCAACCCTTAGAAAATCACAATTTTGTAGTTGAAAATTGTGACCAGACAGATATTTGATCTGCTGCCAAAATTTAATCATACTAAATTTGCAATTCTACTGCACAATATACAACTATACCATGCTGCAAAAAATGCAGCAAACTCTCCTGTTACACATATAGCATGTTAACCCGGCAGACCACGCACACAGAATCCACTTAATTGTGCACCTTTAACTCATTATAATAAGCTAATGTGTTAACCAAGCTTCCAGCAAGGCCCATATTTGCCTACTAAAAATCCCTAATGACCTCAACTAGATTAAAAATATGCTTTCTAAGGGAAAGAGTCACTTGCAGGGTACAGTACTGTAAAGCACCACCAGAGATGCACACAGGGAACTAGCATAGCAGGTCACCAATATGGCATCAATGGAGATACACACATCTCACAACATTACTAAATGTCACTGACAGAGTCCACTGGAGGAAAACACTATACAACTGAAGCAACAGCCATTTGAAAGGTTCATGGAGATGCACACACCATCTGAATCATACACAGACTACTGCATTCCAGTGTCACTGGCAAGGTACTACTGAACTGCAGATGACACACATTGCCCTCATCAGCCTGTACCATTATTTTTACGCAGAGGAGCACAGCAAATCGAGGGTGGGTCAGTCATGGCCACATGTCTTGAAGACGGAAGTGACATGCAAGAGGAAGGCATAAACATCACCTGGTGAGATTTTGAACTATAGTACCTTGCTGATTTTTGCCACAGTTTATGGGTGCTTGCCACACAGCATATGGGGAATTTATAAGTGGGGTCCAGGTAAGAGGAGGGCTTACTGTACACAAAACATGACGTATAAATAAATGTGAAATATACTGTTTCACAATGATCTGGGGTAATAAAAATGAGTCCTTTAAATCTGGTGATATCTTTTTATATTACTCTTGCTACCTCAAGATAATTTATTCAACACAGAAAAGGCCTCTTGTATGAATGTGAGTGATGAGTTCTGTATCTAACTACCCTAGTTTGAAAAAAGAGGTGAATAAGTATCTGGAGGTAACAAGACTAAAATACGAAATTACATCAACTGACTTAAGGAAATCAACTGACTCAGGAGGTACATACAGCACTTCTGACACAAGAGGTTTGTCAATTAGGAAAATCAGACACTTCAATGACATGTTAGGATTAGTGCTATAATGTCAGCAAAAATGCCATTTCAAGTCCATTAATCTGGAATAAATCCCATAAAAGTAACTATCATTTAAAGGTCAATCTACATTAAATCTATTACAGGCTGTCATGCTTTATTCTTGTACTGCTCTACAAGATTTATAATGGTACATCATTATCTGCTATGTAAGTGATACCATAATCCTAGAAGTCATAAGTTGTACAAGTACTGCACATTTTTCTGCAATAAGAGAGAAGCATCTACATTCTGATTTCTAGAATGTTAACAAGCTTGCTTCTTACTTGACCTTTATTTCATTTATTCTGGAAAAAAAATATATATATATAAATATATACAGTAATCCCTCAAATATCCGGACGTCCAATACCCGGACATACTCACTATTCGGATATTCTGGGCTGCCAACCCCCAAAATGCAAAAAAATCCTAAAAAAATCGATTAATTTTCGATTTTTTGGGACCACGTCAGTTTGAATTTCCCGCCCGTGCCGATCGCGTATGTTTACACTCGTGGCGTCTGTCTGTCGGTCGCCATTACCCCCTCTGTTACTGACTCATGAACACCTCCGACAATGGCGGCGATACTGATTGCTTTTGTGGTGATACCCTACCTCCTACAGTGCTTGATACTGCTCTTCACCTTCTTCGTCATGTGTGTGATGATGGAATTTACTGTTATGTACAGTGCAGTGAAGTGATGTGATTCCAGTTATAAAAAAAAAAAAAAAAAGTTGTGTAAAGTGTTGGTGATAAGTGATGGTGATTCTCAATTGGAAAGGTGTGTCAGGTGCAAGGTCTTCCTGTCAGAGTCTGAGATGATAAAGTGGGTTATTACATCAGAGGGCAGCATCTTGTTCGTAAGTACCCTAACTTCATGCCTAACCTGTTCTCATCATGCTGTAAATGTGTTAAAAGATTACCAAAAATGTTAATCATAATTTCCTGCCTGCAATTTAATTTTCCCATGCATGGTTCTTAAGTAAAACAGCTAGAAAAAAGGTGGAAGATGTGAATTTCATGTCCGGTCCTAACCTAACCTAACCTATGGTTACCATAAAGATTTTCATGCCTAACCTGTTTTCAT
>JAGKTI010001161.1:84361-95186 GCA_018397915.1 Birgus latro
ATATATATATATATATATATATATATATATATAAAGTGATCAATTCCTTAATGGTTTATAGGAGGCATAAAATAAAAATGTTTCATCATTACTAAAGGAAATGGAAGTGCAGATATTACGTGGTTTCCCTTTCCAACTAAGGTTGGAAAAAGCTGATATTTGTAAGCCCCTTTGTCCTCCTAAAACACACACACACACGCACACACAATATGGATGTGCTACAGGAGAGCTGGGTGGAGTGTATGTGTTTAGATCTGGAAAAAGCCTGACAAAGTACCCAACAAGTGACTAATGTGGACACTGGAGCACATAGGAGGATTTCAGAGGAACCTCTTGAAGTGGATGAGAGACTTTATGAGAGACTAACAGATGAGGACAGTAATAACGGACAACATGTCTGGGTGGAGAGAAGCAACAAGTGGAGTCCTGCAGGGCTCAGTGCTGGCGCCCGTAATGCTTCTGATTTACGTAAACAGTATGGTGGATGGAATGAACAGTCATGCAGGTCTGTTTGCAGATGATGCAAAAACCATGGGGAGAAAAGAAGTTGAAGAGGATTGTGAAATGCAGCAGGAAGATCTGGACAGGATTTACAAGTGGAGCCGGGTATGGGAAATGAATTCAATGAAAAAAAATGAAAAATAATGGAAATGGGTAAAAGTACAAAGAGGACATCACTGAATTACTCGATGAGAAAGGAACCAATCACAAAAGCAAGAGCAGAGAAAGACCTGGGAGTGTTGGTACAGGACAATTTGTCACCCGAAAAACACATTAACAAGATTGTCAAAGAGGCAGAAGCTCTTGACATACGAGTGGCATACCAATACATGGATGAAGAGATAATGAAAAAAAATGATAGTGACTATGATCCACCCCAGGTTGGAATGTGTGGCAGTGGTGTGGTCCCCACATAAAATGAAAGAGATAAACAAGATCGTGAGAATACAACGAACAGCAATCAAGCTGGTCCTTAGCCATGCAGATCTATCATGCAAGGAAAAACTAGAAAGGCTGGGTCTGCCTTCCTTGGAAGAAAGAAAAGAGAGGGGTAACATTATTGCAGTGTTCAGGGCCTTGATGAGAGTAGACAAAATTTACAGACAAGATCTGTTTGTATGGGATGGAGGAACAATGAGAGGGCATGGAATGATATTGAAAAAGACAAGTTGTCTGATGGATATCAATAAATAAAGTTTTCCACAAAGATGCACTGACCTGTGGAATAGCCTGGACAAAAAGACTGACTAGTCTTAAAACTTAAATGAGTCTAAAGCAAAGTCTGACTGGTTCAGACACGGAAACAAGACCCCACAAGTGTAGCTCATTTCCTGTATACCACAATTAAGTAAATACAACAAGGTAAATACACACACACACACCACGCAGTGGTAGCGTTCTCGCTTGCCATCTGGTAGACGGGAGTTCGCGCCTCGCTCAGGTTGCGAAAAGTTTCACTGACGAAGTGGGTGGTTACTGTCCCCCTTGAGCAAGGGGATGGGTGTGTGCGTGTGTGAAGGTCACAGCCTTGCCCATAGATCGGACTATATGAGCTCTCAGCTCCCTTCTGGGAGGGTAAAAGCTGACGATCACTACAATCAAGTGATCCTGACCGACCCGGTGAGTTACACATGACCTTTCATTTTATGAAGTTTCTCCTAAACTAAGTAAAATTGGCCAGTGTTAATGGCATTATTCTTGAAAAAGTTTTTAGCTCTGAAAGGGTTAATTAAGACTGATGTCACCTGGATAAATGAGGCTGGTCATTCTCATCTAAAATGTCAGGACCAACTTGCCTAGTCCCAGGCTCACACACTCCTCATGGGGCAACACTGGATTAGATGATGATGATGATGATGATGATTAACCCTTTCATTACATGACAACTTTTCTACACTGTATAAACCCATCGATTGCGAGCCACAGCTCAGGCTCTGCTACCCTCCAGTGGCTGTGCATCACCGCTAACTACACCAGCCCTATGCAAACGTAAGCATGGCGCTACGGAAAAACGGAAAGAGAGAGAGAGTCCCCCCCTCACCAGATGATGCACTGGATGTTTATCTTCAATTTTATAATAAACAAAAAAAATAAAAATAAATAAAAATAATTTTTTCACTACTTCACCCCTATGCAAACTTACGCATGATGCTACGCAAAGATGGGGAGATAGATTTCCCTCCCCCCCCTCCACCAGATGATGCTCTGGATGATTATCTTTAAGTTTATAATAAACAAAAACTCCCCTCTCCCCCTCATTTTTTGCACACCACGGGGTGGGGATGGGGGAGGAAATTGCGCAACCCATGGGTTAAATCATTTTGACATGATAACTAAGGTTTAAGATTTATCTTTCTGACTGGGCTAAATATCCCTATACTCCCCAAACCCTCTGCTTTAAGCTAAATAGTACCAAGTACTCCTGTAAATAATTTTTTGTCCCCAGATTTTTTATCAAGTCCTTAATACAGTACTGCATAACTGTAATTCAAGTAAAAAATGTGGTACATCACCTTGTTGCAATGTCTAGAAGCATGACTGACCTCTGTCCTTCTATTACTAAAATATTATTTAGTATATTTACGATCATTTGGTGTGTGCCAGGAAAGTAGAAACACTCAGTATAATAAAAAAAAAAAATAATAATAATAAAAAGAAACATTAGTAAAACCTTAACATGAACCTGACCACAATCCAATCCACCATCCAATTTTCTACTGCCCCATGAGGAACATAAGAACCCTAGGCTAGACAATACTGTCCAGACATTTTTGGTTAAAAGTAACCTGTTGCTTGCCCATGCAGCATTATTTTAGCAATAAATGCCCATCTTGTACAGTCTTTGTGATAAAAGGGTGTATGAGATGTCATGATATAAGAGGCAGACAGCAAGACAATGCTGATTTCCTGCATGCAGTGTGTCGGGAAGAGCAGGTGGAGATAGTCAGGTGTGAAAGAACTGATCTTGCAAGCGTGGAAGAGTTTCGTTACTTGGGAGACACGTTATGTGCTGACAGTGTGGCTGGAGCTAGCTCTGTGGCTAGAGTGAGGAGTATTTGGAAGAAGTTCAGAGAACTGTTGCCTCTCCTGACACTGAGAGGGCACTCTCTCCACGCTAAGTGATCTCTGTATGAAGCATATGTTGGGAGTGTAATGCTGTATGGTAGTGAGACCTGGGCAGTCAAGGAAGAGAATATTTGCAGGCCAAACATACAGAAATGATAATAATTAGGTGGATGTACACTGTGTCCCTGAATGCGAGGCCTGGGGAGGCTAGGTTTACGATGGAAGAGTTAAAAGGAAGGATGGAACTGGAGTGTATTACTGTTGTGATGAGGAGAGGATGAGGGACTGAACAGGAAGGCTGCCAGAGAGCGAGCATGGACAGCCACCATTAGGTGACCAAGGCTGATGCATGCATGCATGCATGCTGGAGCCTTTATAAATGAAACAAGGTGAAATGATGACTTGGGCTAAAACCTGAAGTGCCACTGGCACTTGCCAGGTATGTGGTTACTAATCAATGTAGTAAATGGTTTTGTAGGTTACAGCAAGCCGTGTGGCTTTTAACTTGAAGGCCATAGCCTAAAAGCAGAACTATAGTACATGAGTGAATAATGGGTGGTCCACTCACTCAATGTACAGTCATCCTCAGGTAATTAAAAACTGAATGACATGGCATATGGTTTGCTGTTACCTGTGAAACTACTTACTTACTTGGAGGAAATTATTCAATGAGGAATTAAGCACTTGGTGATCTAAAGGTTATGGCACTCCAACCAGATGTAACCCTTATGGGTCTAAGACGAAGGAATCAATATACAGCCACATACTTTAATCCTGAAAAAGGTGACCACAAACAAAATGCCTCCACGTAACCCTGCCCTCTGTCATCAGACTTTCCTCTCTCCACCTCACACCTCCCTCATTCATATAGCTTCACCTCATCCCTCAATCATATCCATCAATCTTCCTCTCCACCTCACATACATTCTCTTAGTTAATCTTATTCTTTATTCTCTCAAAATGGCTCAACTATCTAAGGGTACCCCTAACACTTTCCAGCATATCCATATCAACACCACAATGCTCCTTAACTTCCTCAATTGTCCATCTGCCTTTCCATATAACTCAACATGCTCTTCTCAAAACACCTTTCCACTCCTCTCTCTTGACTGGTGTCTTTCCAAGAGTTCAACCTTAATCCCATACCTTAGAGTGGGATCACAATGTTGTTGTGCATTGATTTCTGTACTTCCATGCTCACTGCTATATTTCTTATCAGTGACAACAGTGGTACCCACAACCTTCCTTTCTCCCTTGCTGTATCCTTGTTTTGTACTTTATGCTCTAAAATCACATCCTTGCTCATAAATCCACCTAAATACTTGAAGGCACTTATATTCTCCATTTCAAATCTGTTAAGCTATAGATGTTGTACACTAATCCCTCCATTATCCGGACATCCTTTACGCAGATAATCCATTACCCAGACGTTGTGATCTAGCTGTTTGAAATCATTATTTGTACATTTTTCCATTTTATCCGGAAAAAATGCATGGGTCCAGGTGGAAATCATGGCAGTGCGAACATTACTGCGCCCAGCCGGGGATGTATAGCCCTGTCTGGCTGGGTAGTTCACCCAGCATCCACCAGACCCCCACAGTCGTTCTTAGTTCCCGTACGTCGACAGTGTAGTGTACGCCTCTCAAACAGTTGTTATGGTGGCACACGAGGTGGCTTTTGTGGTTGTTCCCTACCTGCTTCAGGCCTTGCTATTCCTTGCATGCCTCTTCCTAGAACGTGTGATGATGGCCCCTCCACCAGGGAAAAGGAAAAGAGTAGTGCTGACTCTAGAGAAGTGGGAGATCCCGGGTATGATGCGGGATGGTCAAATCCTGAGTGCTGAAGTTGATTTTATTCTAGTTTACTGTACTGTGCCATGATTTCTTTCTATTTTACCACAGTTTTATTCCATTTTACCGTTATGTTCTGTGTGCCCACTACATTTTTCTTGTGTAGCCATTTTTTTCATGTCACTGCAGGGTATGGCCCAGCACTGGTGATTGCTTGTCTGTGGTTGATATATCTGTTTGACCATGGCAACTGCTTGGCTGTGGCTGATAGGTCTGTTTGACCATGGCAACTGCTTGGCCAGATAGAGTAGTGTTAAAAAACGGAAACAAGTGTTGTATGATGTACTATAGTGGCCTTTTACACTGGCATTAAAAGTGAGGCTATGTATGAAAGGAGGCCAGGGGGTATTACCTGTACATGCCTTTGGCTCTATTGTGCCAGACAATCAGGGGATTACTGAACTCTGTTACCTGCTCCTCTGAAAGACCCCAACTTTATACTGTACTAGGAAACTCTCAATTATCTGTTGTTACAATATCCGGCCCAACGCAATATCCGGAGCTTTTTGCTCGGCTCTATTAAAGCAGACAAAGAGACCATGTACATGTTGCAATGGCAAGAAAAACTTCAGCCCATAGGACTTTTAAGTACTATATAGAGGTAATCATTTGTCCATATTCTACTTACAAGTAAAGGGTGAAAAATTACCTTCGAGACCATTGAGTATTTAGTATTTTTAAAGAATATTGTGACTGCTAATTAATACTGTAAGCAGTTCCTAAAACTGATATTTTTCCTGTTACTAAATAATGTACTGTATTTGTAAAAAAAAATCATGAGGACACATCAGATGGTATCAAGTTCTCATTGTCATAAATAATTTATTTTGGATATACAGTAAAACCTCCATATAACGGACTTCAATAGACCTGAATTTGATTTTATTGGACTCGAGGAGCTACTGTACTAAATTCCTATATATATCGGAAAAAGTCTGATAAAGCCAGAAGCAGTCCGGAATGCCTGACCACTTCAGCTATGTTCAAAACAATAAGGTAAATAAAAGACATGTTCATCAGTGTACAGTACAGTATTATTATATATATTATACCATTTTATTAATGTAGTGAGGCTATAACACAGTAGAGTACCACAATGGTAGTCAAAACAGTTTAAAAATCGTTCATGCAATCCAGACTAATGTCTGATATGTTGGAAAAAGTCCGGATTAGCAGGGGGAAGTCCGGATGTTGTTTTTATTAGAATTTTGCATTTTTCGGAATGGTTTGGGCCCCAATTAGTCAGTTATAGTGAGGTATTACTGTATTGGGGGGGGGGGATATGTATATGCTTACCCATGGAGACAAACATCTGAACTGAACCAAACATCTGGCACCAAAACGGGAAGCAACCGGCGGTCTTTTGCAATATCTGGCAGCGAAGCATATCATCTGGCTCAGATATGGGACCCAACCGGCACCTGGTAAGACCCTGCAATGCACCACTCAATCAGAATGTGTTGCGGGAGTGGCCAGCCCAGCACACTGAGCCTACCGACGCTCTCATTCTCTCCTGTGGATCTCCTATAACAAAGACGTATCTGTGTGCTCTGCTCATGTGACCATGCAGTGGCACCATGCAGTGGCAAAACCCTATTGCTGTGACTTACTCTGTGGCCTCCCATGCCTTGCCCATTGCTGTAATGCTGCTACTAAGCTCATGGCCTCTCAATGCTTCCTGTCCTAGTGCTCTATAGTGATTTCAAAATTACATGTGCTGCCTACCCCCAGTGCTGTGACTTTGCTTGTGGTCCTATGTGCCTCGCTTGTTGCTGTTGTGCTATGACAGACCTTCTCGCCCCTAAGCGCTCCGTTCACTAGTGCTCTGAATACTCGACCATAGCTAAGCATGCTGGCTGAGTTTGTGGCTTTTGTGATGGAGCCCTTGCTGCAGCAAATCGTGCTGGCCTCGTGCATGGTCCTGGTTTTTATCTCCATGGCTCCTCCATCACCTGCTAAAAGGCATTGTATTGTTTCTCCATGGAGAAGAAGATGGAGATAATCGAAAAGATGGAGCATGGTTGGACCATTACAAGGCTGATCTGGCACTGAGACATGCCCTGGAACATATTGCAGGACCTGCAGAAGAACAAAGACTCCATCAAGATGTTCTTCCACGGTGAACATGGCATGACTGATCGACGGACCAAGTGCAAAGATGATGGCTAAGCCATGTTTTAGCAAATCTGACTGGGCCTGCCAGAAGTGGCTCCCAACAACAGCATGCCAGTGGCATAATTGTGCATCTCATCGAGCTGAGGGGCGCAGCCACCAAGTTTGCTGTGCAACTGAGAATCACTGATTTCAGAGCTTCTAAAGGTTGGCCAACTTGGTTCAAACTTCGACATGAGGTCTCAAACGAATTTACCTATGGTGAAGCTTTGAGTGCAGACACCGAAGAAACTGATCAGTTTCGTAACAAGCTTAAAAATCTAATCGACGAAGCAGGTCAATGTCTCAATCAGATCTGTAACACTGATGAAACTGGTCTCATCTTCAGATCTGTCCCAACTAATACCTTACTTGACGAGGAGAAGTTGTTACTTGGTCGTAAGGTGTGCAAACAGTGCGTATCTGTTTTGTGTTGTGACAGCTGAATGCAACAGGTTCCCATCAGCTGAAACTTGTTACAGTGGGGCATGTAAAACAGCCACGTTGTCACCAGGGGCTGATGAATAGTTTCCCGGTGATTCATTTCCACTCGCTGAAGGTTTGGTTTACAGCCAAGATCTTCAGTGAGTAGTTCTACAATCATGATGTGAAGGGAGTTTTATCCGTTACCAAATAGGAGAGTCTTGGCCTTACCTGTGACCAAGTGAAGGTTTTGCTGATCCTTGACAATGCTCCTGCTCATCCTTCTGAGAAGAGTTGGTTGGAAATGGAGGTCATATTAGGGTTATGTTCTTGTCCCTTATTTTGACCTTAGTCTTACAACTGACGGACCAGGGTATGATGGCGGCAACAAAGTCACTGTACCTGAAAAGGTTTATGGAAAATGTGATGGTTGTGCTTGAGGACGAAAAGGAGGCAGCCCAAGGCAAGGACAGTAAGGAGGAGAGGACCTTGGCCCACCTCAAGTGGTATTCCCTGAAGTCTGTGATCTATAACTGAGCACAGGTTTCGAGGGAACTCTTTGCACTCACACTTGAGCATGGTTGGGACAAACTCCTCAAAGGTGAAGAGACCACTGATGATTTCACCAGCTTCGAAGCTCCGGACTTCATCTGGAAGATGGAAGCAGCAGGAGAACAGAGGACACCATCGACGATTGGCTGGAAGTGGACGAGGGAGACCCCGGATATCAGACAACGTCTAATAGGAAATCATGGAGTTCATGACTGCAGGGAGCACCGAAGATGAAGAGGAGGAGGAAGAGGATGATGGCGAAGTGGGTGATATTCCGAGACTCCAGCAGGCCTGTGATGAGGTGACTACTGTGAGCACCCTAATCAGCAGCCCATCTTTACAGATTCTATGGCCACCTACCTGAAAGAAGGCCATGAGAATGTTACAAGGCTGCAGTCCAGTGACGTCTGCCATTCCATCACCACAGCCCTTAACCTTCTAGCATCGTCCTCTGCTGCCCCAGGCTTTGACCTCCTCGTACTGGTCCCTGTTACTCCAGCCCTCTATTGCCTCACGTCAGCCCTGTTCATCCCTGCCAAGCAATACCTCGGCCACTTCTTCACCTCAGCCAGGCACCTTGGCCATGGCTCCACCTTTGGCCACTTCAGGAGCGGAGTCTCCACCAGAGGTCTCACCTCTGTCGGAGGCATCATTGGAGCTGAACTTTACACCCTCTGCAACTCCATCTCCACTTCTTACTCCAGCAGCCTTGGTAGAGACAGAGCATGAGGTGGTGAAGCTGGAGTAATTTTTGTGAGAGTCATTCACCACTAGACCACAGGGGATTAAGTGTACTGTACTGTACTGCATGGTGTACAAATTTACCCTCAAATGATGCCAAAACTAGGTGAGTACATAGTACACTGTACTGTATCAATACTGTATTGCATTTTATGCTTAAATTTTCATTTTTTACTCATGGCAAAGTTTTTAGGATAGAGGGTCAAGACTGATAGTAACATGTTATCCGGTCTGATGCCGAATGTTGAGCCAATGGAGGGGGTACTATGCAATATCTGGAATTCTGCTACATCTGGCATAGGGGCTGGCTGAATTATGCCAGATACTGTAACTGAGAGTGAGTTTACTACATACTAATTTGTTGTCTACCAATTCCACTGAACACCTCCACCCAGCTTTGCAACTCCCATTCATCTTTACTTAACAAAACAGTCTCATCAGCTAATAACAAAACAGTTCATTTCCAAATCTCACCCTCTCTCACTAAGGGCACTAACATCCACTGCCATATTACATTTGTGTTGGCATAGTGTGACAAACATGTTGCTTCTGTTAAGTGTATACAAATATAGATGCCAAGTCATACTTCCTAGAATATGAGTTAGGTGTAATCCGGTCTCCACATCTACACTTATCCAATCAATTTTTGGACACACAGATGTTCTTTGCTCGCATGAAGTACCCTTCCAAACTGTTCTAAATAGCTGCGCTTCCATCTGGGATCTATTATTATGCCTCTACTCTCCCTCATTTTAAATTTCTATCCCACTCTTTCTTTCCCTCTCGTTGGTCACTTCAGTTTCTCCAATCACTCCTCATAAGAATACTCGCTGAAGCTTGGTATCATGCTTGTGGTCATCCTCTTTACATACTTCTTTAAATGTGGTGACCATACCACTGCTGCATATTCTATCTTGGTCTTACCATGGGCATTTAATATCTCTCTCCGCACACAAGGACATGGGAAGTAATTCCATAATGTTCGGTGCTTGTGGTAAGTGGGTGCATAAAATATGTAGTAGTATTATGAGGCAGAATGCAAGAAAATGCAGATTTCATGTGTGCAGTGTGTCAGGGAGAGCATGTGGACACTGTCAAGTGCCAAAGGACTGATTTTGCTGGTGAGTCTCTCGAGTCTGTGGAAGAATTTTGTTACTTGGGAGACATGTGCTTGAGGTGTGGCTAAGTGAGAAGTGGTTGGACGAAGTTCAGGGAGTTGCTGCCTCTCCTGACACTGAGAGGGCTCTCCCTCCGTGCTAAGAGATCTTCTGCATACAGCTTGTGTTAGGAGTGCAATGCAGTATGGTTGTGAAACCTAGGCAGTAAGGAAGAAGATATTCACAGGCTCAAGCATACAGAAATGGCACTGATTACGTGGATATGCAGTGTGCCCTGGAAGCGAGGCCAAGGGGGGGGCTACGTTCATGATGGAAGAGATAAGGGGAAGGATAGGACTGAGTGTATGGGTGCTGTGATGAGGAGAGGTATATTGTGATGGTTTAGGCATACGGAGCAAACTGGGAATGACAACCGAGTGCAGAAAGTGAGAACTGTGAACGTTGGGGGTAGGGTTGCAAGTGGCAGATTGAAAAAGACCTGGGATGAAATCAGAGTGTGACCTCAGGGATAAGGAACAGAATAGGAAACTGTCAGAGATCAAACAGCATGGAAGACCACCATGAGGTGACCAAGGCCGACGCAAGCAAGCATGTTGAAGCCTTTACAAATGAAAGAAAACAAAATGATCTCATCCACTCAGATAAATGTCACTACTCATGTTGATCATCAGTCCATATGCTCCTCTCATGATTCTGTTAGTATACTTTTCTGGTGGAGGGTTATCTTGAACAGCAACTTCTGGATCCTGCCCTTCTTTTGCTTTAGAAATCCTTTCATTCCCATTTAAACCCTTTCACGTACCGATGACGGATTTGGCTGTCATCGGGTTCTGAGGCTCAGATGTCTGGATGACAGCCAGAGCCATCATCCGAAGAAATATTTTTAAAAGCATATATATATATATATATATATATATCTATATA
>JAGKTI010001162.1:0-22838 GCA_018397915.1 Birgus latro
AGATAGATAGATAGACCTGTACTTCCTCATTAACTGGTTCCTTTTCATTTATTTCATGCTTTGTGTCCCTTATTGGTGTGAATAGAGTCTTAAATAGGTGCTGTGCATGTCCAGTAGGGAGTTATGTAGGTGGTTTTCTGAGTTAGACTGGGTTAGGGTCCATAAGTACCTGTCCAGAAGGCTCAGGCCCAAGTTCCAGACATGCCTTTGGCTGTATTACATCGGATATTGGTGGGATTACTGTATTGTATTTACAGTAGCCTGTTGCATAATTATATACAGTACTTTAGTTTAACTGATGGTGTCTACTGTAAATACCAGTATTGTACTATGGTACACTATACTTCATTTTATTATGATTAAATTTGCAGGTGTGCATAAACTGGAGTCGAGCATTTGACTATCCACGGGTTTGGTACACATTTGAGCTACACGACACTATCCTTTACAAGCGCAAATTCAACTACTGTTCTGGCTGGCAGGTTTGGTACCATTATGACTGATATATAAAATAACTGCAGTGGCTCTTACTAAGTAACAGTTCAGTCATTTAGTGACTACTGTATTTGCTGTGTGCTGTGTTTAAAAATTGAATCATGAAAAATAGCTAGAAATCATAAATGCACTTATTCACTCAATATATTGTAATATTCATTACTTTGTCGCTGTAGTACACAGAATTTCTCCAGCTACTGAACTGTTTTATACTGTAATCTGATTTTTCTTTCCCAATTCCAGAAACTGCTTGACCACATTCGAGTCACAATGTTCCTCACCAAGAAAGGGATGCACATACAAAATTTAATATTTCTTCCAATGAACAATCTTTTCAACCTATATGAATTCCTGAATGTTTCCCTATACATGCACTACAACTGCCCAGGCACCTTGGACAATGTGCAAACTGTCAGGTCAGTTCAGCTCTTCAAAATGTATTCTGTACAGTACAGTATAGAATATTAAGCTATCCTGTATGCATATAAAGGTTTTTACTGTAATCATGTTTTGTGTCATGAAAATCTGCAGTGCTTAATTTAATTATTCATCCATCATCCAATCCTGCGTTGCCCCACACTTATAATACAGTATTATGATTAATATGTAGTCTGCCCCTCCCTGCCTCTTTCTTTTTTTTTTCTTTTATTTTAATAATTATTCTCTGTACAAATATACAAGTAAGGGAATAAAATACTGTTCAATACATTCCTTTGCAGGTTCCAGTTTGCATGCCATGTAACGGAGCGGTCAGAGGAAGTTGTATTTGGCACTGGTGGACAGATTCTCGCCATGTTTAAGCAAGTTATTGGTGCCTTTTCTTTTTTAAAACATTTGGAATTGAGAGATCTACTTTTAGATGGATGTGAAGGGCTTCATGTTCTGGATGAGGTAAAATGCTGCATTATCAGATTGTACTGACTTCATTAGCCTGTTTTTGATGTTATACACCAGGAAAGAATAATACAGTAGTTCATTGGCATGGTTAATAAACAGCCAGTATCTCTGTAAACATAAGCCCTGGCCACAGCTTTGAAACACAGGGTAGAATGAAGCAGAACATGAGTATGTTTAGTCTCTCAGATCTTGAATCATGAGAAAGAATTTCTAGGCTTAATCTTTCCCCCCCTTTTGGGGGCACGGTGGCTCAGAGGTAGAGCATCAAGCTCGGGACCGGGGGGTCGCGAGTTCGAGCTGCGCCTGGGACTGCCGTGCCGGGAGGGGTAGCGACCTCCTGTTACCTAGCGGGGCTATATGATCTCATTGTAAGGTCTAGCTCGGGGGATTCTTTAATCCCTTTTTTTTCCCCCCCCCATCCTTCCTGCATCACTGGGGCTATGAAGCTGCTTACACCTCAGGCAGTGGTAATACTATCACCATAAATGTTTTCTAAACTGGCTGATTAGCTTGTGCCTTTAGAATCCTGATGCAGTTAATAAACCCATTCTCTTCTCTCCCTGCCCAGAGAGAGTGGCACTTGTTGAACCTTGAGAAAGCCTTTAGCATAGTATACAAAGAAGTGGTACAGTGGGTTATGAGGAAGCTGGAAGGGGGAGCTAAAACTTCATTGAGAGTGGTGGTGAACTTGGTGATGAATTTTCTTTTAAGGTGGATGAATATCCTGGGCTAACTGTAGTTCATTATGATGTTGGAAGCTTTGTTACATGCTCATGTACAGTAATCTCTCGATTATTCAGACAGCCATTCCCCTTACAGTCCATTACCTGGACACTGTAATCTGGCTGTTCAAAACCATTATTCATACATTTTTTTATAATATCTGGACAAAATGCTTGCGTCCGGCTGGAAGTTATGGTTGCATGAACATTTCCGCCTGGCCAAGCGGGAATAGCCTGGTGGCACCACCCTGTCTGCCTGGGTAGTTTACCCAGTGGTGATTGCTTGTCTGTGGTTGATGGGTCTGCTTGACCATAGTAGTTGCTTGGCACTGGTTTATAAGTCTGCTTGACCAGACAGAGTAATGTTAAACAACAGGAACACGTGTTGTATGATGTATTGTAGTGGCTTGTTACACTGACTTTCAAAATTAGACTATGTACAAAGAGGGGGCTCGGGGAGAAGTTCATTATCCAGATGGAGCCATTACCTGGACATGCCTCTGGCTCTGTTATGTCAGATAATTGAGGGATTACTGTAACTGAAGCAGAGGAAAAGTTTGAGAAGTGGGGAGAGGATGTGGGGACAAAGGGTTTTAGAGGAGAGTGAATGTGGGCAAAACTTTATTCAGTATAGACTAATTTGTCCATAGATTCACATCTCATAAGTCACCTCTGATTCATTGCAGAAATTTTCCTTTTGTTGAAAAAATTGTGATGTGCATCACACAGTACTGTATGTTTATATTTATTAGTAGTCTTAACACTGACCCTCGATGAGTCCAGGATGGTGGCTGAGTGGTTGCAGATTATGGACAAGTTGGTTGATGCAGAGCATAAGGTAATGGTCAGCAAGGCAGATGGTGACTCCATGGTGGTAAGAGAATGTTCTTGTGCTGTATGTAGGAAGGATATGGGTAGTAACTCAGTTCCGTGTACTGGATGGAATAGATGAGTACATAGATAAGGAACACAAAAGGTGCAGTGGTGTGCCAGGTAGGGTTCAAAATGTAAACTTTTTAGTGTGACATATGCATGGAGAACCACATCAATGCTGTTAGGCTGGACAGTTTTGTCTTCAATGGTGTTTCCCTGGTGTATGTGAATAAGAGATGATCAGTACTTGGCATGCAGCAGAGACTATTCCAGCTGCCAGAATCAAGTAGCTGGAAGAAGTTCAGAGAACTGCTGCCAGCGTTGCAAAGTAACGAAGTACAGATATTTGAGTACTGTACTTAAGTAACTTTTTTCGGTATTTACTTTTTAAAAAGTACTCAATATTTTGAGTATTTTCACTTTTACTTAAGTATTGTTTTCTATTACTTTTACTTCACTACAATTACAAAAAACAGAAGTCATTACTCATTACACCTCAAACTCAGGAATCGATTTTCAGCCTATTACAGGACGTAGAACAATGCAAAGTCGGAAGCTGACCAGTCACAACTGCTTATTCATGTCTGGACCAATCATATGCATCCTTTCACATTGCTCAAGCGATACAGCCACGCTTTCGTCCCTCCCGCCTTCAGTTGTTTACACTGTTGCTGTAGCCACCATCACACTATGACTTCCACAACCATTGAAGTAGACAGTGGTGATTTCCACCCTTGGCCATTCTTGGAATCTTTGTTTAAATACAAGAAGACTGGGAAAATCAGTGAAGCTGCAATGTTTGCTGTGTGCACCCAAAATCACTGAGGTGACTGCATACAGCAATTCTCCTTCAAATTTGAAGAAACACGTGGAGGTGAGTACCCATGCTTTTGAACTCACTGTAGATGTAGCCTATATATAGTGATTATAGTTACAATAATTAATACAGTAAGACCTCGTTGTAAGTCTGCTCACTCAGTTATTTTGTTAAGTTGCTGATATATTGTCAAAAGGAGATATGTTGGAAGGATATCAAATATTGTGAAATCAGTTTTCAAGTTTGACAAAAAGTTAACATTTACTTGATAGGCCCAGACCTTGCGACCTTAACGATGCTAGCAAATTATTATTGGAAACTGAGGTAGTCTACGAGTCACAGTTCAAACCGATTTCAGTTCATATAGACATTGCATGTATGGATAATTAGGAGGGTAAAGTTAAGGGGGGCTTCCCATGAAAAAATGAAAAAAATCATAATTTTCTGAAAATATTTCTTCTGATACTATCAGTCATCAGCTATCTTGCTGCCAAAAATTAAGGCTGTATCTCTATTTTTACTACCAAAGATAACATAAACACTGGATTGAACACTTCCCAGAATCGCTCTCCCATTGCCGCAGTAATGGTCCAAGAGCAGCATAGCATTGTCTTCTCCCATCCCTATGTGATCTGAGGATGAGTCAACCATTATGGTTGAAAATCCCACTGAGCGCAGCTTTCTTCTGATCAGTATGCTCCCTCCCTCTGGCATCACCCAATGAGTGAGCAACTCTCAGTCCGGGAGCCAATCACCGCACTTTTATGATCAGCAGACCAATCAGAGTGTTTCATCCATTCACTGTTAAGAATGTTTACGATCTACATTCAGTTTGGCAGCTAAGCTTACAGTACTGAGTGTATCTTCCAGTGTTTTTACTAATATTTACTGACTTAATGACAATAATAGGCATTATGAGTGGCAGCAAGAATGTGTCTTTGCAAGAGGAAGATGAGGAGATAGGAATTGTGGTATCAGAAACTTTCCAACGTAAGAAAAATAGCGAGGAATGTCCGAATGAGAAGGGAAAGTCGACAAAGTGAAGGTATGTAATTCTGTAAGGCATTCGTCAGTCATGGCACTGGGGAAAATGTCTCACAGCGTAAAATAGGGCCTGAATGTAATAATGGATGCTTTGAGAAGCTGACAAGGCCTGTAATTGAGGCAGAGGTAGAAAACTGCTTGGGTCTTGCTGACTAAAATAAACGGCATACTGTACTGGCAATCACTCAGTAACCAAATACTGTACCAGTACACCTGCAAAGTCCCAGACAGTGATACTGTGACTTATACAATCAAGTATAATAATAATAATGAGTCAGGTGTGTGTAAGAAAGCCTCCTTGAGTATCTGTGGACTAGGTGAGAAGCTTGTTAGGCTGGTAACTGAAGGCACAATGTGTTCATGATCATATTAATAGTTTGCCTACACTTTCATCGCCTCTGCCCTAATCAGCGAAGCCTGTTCCTGAAATTTATGAATGAAAAATATCCAGATGTGGAGAAAGTCAAAGAAAGTTATTACATCACCCAGCTCAGGAGCTACACTATTGGTTTTCCTCCAGTAAGGTTGGACACTTGCAGCTTTGGCTATGAGACCTCATGAAAGCTAACTTTAAAACTGGTTTGGGTCAATTGTGTCTTTTGTAATTTCATAGCGATCTCTGTATTTAATGTGTATCTATTGTGCACCATATCAATGACTTGCTGACTAGTCACCAATCTGGGCCATGGGGGTTGATGCAGAAACATTGCACGAAACAGTACCTCTCTTGTGAGAAGAGAGGAAAAAATCAGTAAGATGGAAGTGGTGGAAGCAATGAAGAAAGTTAAAATGGGGAAAACCCCAGGAATTGATGGAGTGTGTGGTGAAATGCTGAAGCATGGGGGAGAGATAGTAATAGAATGGATGTGGAAGGTGTGCAGATTGGCGTGGGAGGAGGGTAGAGTCCCGGAGGATTGGAAGTCAGGTATAATTATCCCTCTGTACAAAGGAAAAGGGGAAAAAGCAGTGTGTGGTAATCATAGGGGCATTTGCCTTCTCAGTGTAATAGGAAAAGTATATGGTAGGATACTTATTGACAGAGTTAGGGAAAAAACAGAGGAATTAGTTGGAGAAGAACAGGGAGGTTTTAGGAAGGGAAGTGGTTGTGTAGACCAGATATTCATTCTTAGATCCTTAGTGGAAAAGTTTCTGGAGAAGGGAAAGAAGTTATATGCAGCCTTCATGGATCTGGAGAAAGCATATGACAGGGTGGATAGACAAGGATTGTGGAAAGTATTAAGAATATATGGAGTGGATGGGAAGTTGTTGAAGGCAGTGAAGAGTATGTATGAGGGTGCTAAGGCTGCAGTGCGTGTGGATGGCAAACTGAGTGAATCTTTCCATTTGAAGGCTAGATTGAAACAAGGATGTGTCATGTCTCCATGGTTGTTCAATCTGTATATGGATGGGGTTATAAAAGAGATACAAGGTCGGGCAGTGGATGTTGGAGTGGCCCTAGTGAGAGAGGGCAGTGTTTGGAAACTCCCTGTACTGCTGTTTGCAGATGATACTGTGTTGTTGAGTGAAGGCGAAGGGGAGCTGCAAGACTTGGTAGATGAATTTGGGAGAGTGTGTAAGAAACGGAATCTAAAGGTGAATGTAGGGAAGAGTAAAGTGATGGTCTTCGAGAGAAGTGAAGCCAGTGATTGTACAGTGAGACTGGATGGGGAGGATATGGAGAATGTGAGTGCATTTAAGTACTTGGATAGTGTGATGAGTAAGGATGGAAGTCTGGAGGGTGAAGTGCTTGAAAGGGTGCAGCAGGGAAGGAAGGTTGCTGCTTCATTGAAAGTAGTGATAAGAAACAGGGAGGTGAGCATGGACGTGAAAAAGTTGTTACATGACAGTATTGTGATACCAGCTGTAACATATGGAAGTGAAGCTTGGATCCTGTTGGAAGGACAGAAGCCAAGAGTGTGAGCAGTGGAAATGAGTTATTTGAGAGGAGCATGTGGAGTCACATGGAGAGACAGACTAACAAATGAGGAGGAAGTGAAGGAGCGTTGTGGTGTGGATGTGGACGTGATAGGAAGTGTTATGAGAAACACGTTAATGTGGTTTGGGCATATGGAGAGGATGGAGAGTGAAAGACTGATGAGAAGAGTGTATGTGAGTGAGGTGTAGGGGGCGAGAGGGAGGGGGAGGCCGAGGATGAGATGGAGGGATGGAGTGGAGAGGTACATGAGAGAGGGGGGTGTGAGTTGGGAGCGGGGTAGTGAAATGGCGGGGGACAGAGCGACATGGAGGCGATTTGTTTGTGGCCACCCCGTGCGGGATTGAGGCGTCTGGCAATAGATAGATAGATAGACTTACAAAGATTCTCCAACAGCTGATATTCTACTGCTGGAATAATCTGTGTAGCTTACCTGATAATAATTTTCCCAATTGTGTCTATTTTTGCTTGAATGCTCCTCAGTATGGTGAAGTGTGAAGGTCACAAAGTGACGAGAAGCGGCGCAAGCTAACAGGTGTGAAAGAGAGTTGACATACCATGTATTGTACAATGACGTTCAATTGCTCTCATTGAAACATTTGTGTTAGATACAGTTGTTTTTGTGCAAGTTATTTTTATTTGACTTCTGTTGACTGCAAGCCAAGATAATGAGGACAGAATGCAAAGGATCATTTTTAGGTTTTGGGGCCATTACTGCAAATCAGGGAATCAGAGTGTCCAATCCAGTGTTCATGTTATCTGTGTTAGTACTTAAAAAAAAAAAATGTAGTGCTGCTGTTGGGTGTCTGCCCTTTTCTCTTCTTCATCCTTCTTTAATTCCATCCTCCTCTATCTTTCTTTCTTTCATTCTTTCCTCATCCTTCTGCCTATTGGTGACTGTATACTCCTTTTTCTGTCTTTCTTTCCTTCATTCTTTCCTCTTCCTTCTGCTTGTGGGTGACTCTACACTGAGTGACAAGCCAAATGGTTTCCTGTACACCAGGAAACCATTTACTATGCTGGGTGATAACCATATAACCAAATTTGGGCGCCTGGTGGTTTAGTGGGTAATTACAGCGCTCCAGTCGGATTGAGCTGGTGAAGGTTTATATCCAAGTGGTGGCTGGGGTTTATTGTTCATGAAATGCCACTCAGGGATGAGTGAGGCTGGTCATTCTCATCTTAAATGCCAGGACCAACTTGCCCAGCCCCAGGTCCCTACGCTCCTCATGGGGCGACACAGGGTTGGATGATGATAGATAGACAGATAATTTGTATATAATCTCTGAGACGATAGACAATTTAATAGTTACTTTTTACTTTCACTACTTGAGTACTTCATGAACAAGGTACTTTTTTACTTTTACTTGAGTACATTTAACTTTGAGTAATATTTTGTCAGTGTAACAATACTTTTACTTAAGTGTCAAAGCAAGGTACTTTTTACAACTCTGACTGCTGCCTTTCCTAATGAAAAGAAGAGTCTCACTTCACCAAAAGGGAAAGGTGTATGCTACCTGTATAAAATGTACAGCATTACAAGGTAAGATGATAACAGTACCGTTAGATTACTGGTGTAACGGTAACTGTCCAAGTGAAGTCAAATGCAGGATCATCCTCTCTCTTGGAGAGAGAATGAGAGCTAAATAACCTTTCCCATTGCCAGTGAATTATGAATGGGGAAAGGGTGTCTGTAATGAGTGTGATATATGAAAATCATAATTGTTCTATTGTCTGTTTTTGTGTTTGTCCAGAATCTTTATGTACTGTATGTCATCATTATGAACCAGCAGGGTGCAGTCATATGCAGGTGTATGAAGGACATAATGCTGAACAAGCATGCACTTTAAATGGCCACCATGGCTTGGTTTTCAAACCCTTGCATATTGTAAGATATTTGTGCTGCTGTATCACTTAGTCATATCTGCCACTGATTAGTTAATAGCACCCCAGCCACCATGATCAGTAAGCTACTGAAATATCTGGGTATACTGATAGGTCTTAATTAGCTAAGATAATGGCATGATATATCCAAAGGGTGGCTGGGGTTTGTTGCTTGCATAATGCCACTCAGGGATGAGTGAGGCTGGTCACTCTCATCTTAAATGGCAGGACCAACATGCAGAGCCCCAGGCTTCTACGCTCCTTATGGGGCAATACAGGATTAGATGTTGTAATGTATGTATGCAGTAAAATAAGATATAAATTATGGTATTCTCATTTCTGACATTGAAGTTCACCTGGTAAATTATATAGCCGAGTTTTGGATAGAAAGTTTTTCTCAGTAGGCAAGACTGTGCTGGGATACAATATGGTATTTACAGTATATAAGAGATGCAGTGAATAGTTATGATGTAAGGAAAGACTAGCAATACTTGCTGTTCAGGGACCCTGTCCTCCTGATGGGGAAACACAGGATTGCATATTGGATGGATGTTTGGACAGTAACTACTGTACGGTATGTCTGTGATCTATACTAGATTTCGTTTAAGATTGTATCACCTTTACTGACAACCTTCCTATCAACAAAGTAGCTAATTTTCAGGTGTGTGTGACATGCTGTGAGACTCTGCAAACACTCACACTGATCAACCTCACCAAAATGGCGAACACCCTCCTCCACCCTGGGGCTTTTATTAACCTCCAAACACTCATCATATCACCACAGGTATGTCAAATGAAATTCTAACCATGAACTCATCTTTGTAGATGACACTGCGTGTACTATCTATGACCAGAATTCTTTTGGCAAATCACCAGTCTGCTAACCTGTCACCAAATTTTAATAAGAAAGTACCAGTTTCTAAGCTTTTCAACACTTACTAAATAGACATGGATATATTTTGTAGGTGACCTCATTTTTGTAACAAAGTAAAATCAAGGTTGCAGTCTGTCAACATTTATGTTGTTGGGCACCAATATTTAGTTATATTTTAAAACAGCTAGATCTCCACTAGTATAGTTTTTATTACCTGGAAAAAATGTGCATAAATGAATTCTATTCTGCATACTAAAATTTCAAAAATTTATAATCCTTTAGTGGGCTAGATGCCATCATCATCATCATCCTAGACACACTGCTTCTTCCTGGGAAACCTCCCAGCAGGGGATGGCCATGACAAGACTGCCTCCAGGCTGCTGTGCCCATACACTCACTCTCTGTCACTACTCTTCTTTTCACTGTCTTCATTGTTATGTGATATGCTTCACTCTTTCCAAAACAGTCATTTACACTCAACCTGATTGTACTGACTTACTGTTTCTAATTTGTTGGAATCAGTTTCAGTTGCTGTTCATGGTCACTTTGCTCATCACAAAGTGGCTTCACTTTTGTCACCCTAAAGATATATGTAATATTATTCCCTCCCTGGTTCTTCCCTAGCATCCTCTCTTCATACCTGTGCTGCTTAGCACATTCCATGTGCATGTGCAGTTGTAATACAGAGTTTGCTTTCTGATGTTTCCTTTCATTGCCTCAGTGGAGTACATCTAGTGCAATTGCAGCCTGGTTTAAATTTTAAGAGCTCACACTCGGTCTCTTGGGTGTATCAGCTGCCGTCACCAAGGCAGACTTAGCCTTCATCAAAAGCATTATCTTGAGTGAGCATGCCAATTTGCACTTCAGATCTGTGCACTGGGAAGACTCTTAGGGTGAGAAATAGCTTATTCCATTTGTTAATGTTATCACACATAAGGTGACTATGTGACTACAACAGCAGCACCCTCAGCATGGCCCCTGGGCATTGGATTTTTGAATAAGCAATATGCTTTAATTTGCCCATGTCCTCATGAGGTGTGGATTAAAGAGTGGGTCTGTAACTCTTCAGTACGGGGCACCAGGGAGGGTGCCCACGATATCCTATTTTTTCCCCCAAACCCCATTAATTTGTCCAAGTAAATCATTCCTGCAACTTAAGTTTGTTACAGTTGGAGATGGGAAGCATCTCTCCTTAGACTCCTCATTTTTCTCAAAGTAATTTGGTTTGTAACAATGGCAGGACCTGCCTTCCTTGGAACATCAGTGCTGTACACAGCTGCAGGTTCTCCCTGTACAGTACTCCTCTTGCTTCTGTGAGGGTGAAGTGGTAAATGCTCTTTCCCTTCCCATCTCTTATTCCACAAGTCCTCCATGCCAGACCATAACTGCATAGCATTTTCATGAGCCAGTAGTCACTTATATGTTGCTAAAGGACATGCCAGAAACTGTGGAGAGAGGAACACCAATTGTATGATTTCCATGAGGCAGTGTGTTTTTATTTTTGTAAATGCTTTTGAACTACCATTCCTAAATACAGTATTTTATCTAAACAACTTCTCCTGAATGACTTCTCCCATCTCATTTTATCATATTATGCACTTTACTGGTATAATTAAAAAACTGATTCTTGAAACTCACACATTCTTCTTTGTTATCCTTCATGTTAAAGTGGTTCAATACCTGGTCTCCTCCAGTTGTTATACACCATATTTTTCTGTATAGCTTGACATAGCCCACACATGATGTTCACAATTTATTTATCATTTCTCTTTTTATGTCACATTTTAAAAGATCAAACTGTTTCTTTACAGTTTTTTATCATTATTATATTACAGTATTATTATTATTATTACCTTCTTTCCTTCCATCCTCTTCTGTCTTTCTTTCCTTCATTCTTTCCTCATCCTTCTGCCTGCGGGTGACTACACTCCCTCTTCTGTCTTTCTTTCATTCGTTCTTTCGTCTTCCTTCTACATGGAGGTGACTACACTGAGTGATAAGCCAAATGGTTTCCTGTACACCAGGAAACCATTTACTATACTGGGTGGTAACCATATAACCAAATTTTGGCACCTAGTGGTTTAGTGGGTAATTAACGCACTCCAATCGGATTGAGCCGGTGAAGGTTTATATCCAAGGGGTGGTTGGGGTTTATTGCTCACGTAATGCCACTCAGGGATGAGTGAGGCTGGTCACTCTCATCTTAAATGTCAGGACCAACTTGCCTAGCCCTGGGCTGCTACACTTCTCTGTGGGGCGACATAGGATTAGATAATGGATGGATAGATGGATGATTTTTTTTTTTTAGAGAGAGAGAGAGAGAGAGAGAGAGAGAGAGAGAGAGCAGTGCATTTATTATGATGATGGTAACAATGATGATGACTAATGAATATGATAATCCTGCTTCAGAACATTGGAGAGGACTTACTGGAGCTGCTAGGTGAGTCCTGTCTACGCAACCTTCACATCGTCCAGAATAAGTATACTGAAAATGGCCGTGCTCTCCATTACAAGGCTTGGAAGCAGTGTCGCGCAGCAAACCCAAAACTCCGTGTGCATCTCTGCACTGAGGGAGGCACAAAAAAAGAGATAATCTTACAGCCTCGAGCTCCAGTTAAAAGTATTGTTTATGATTCACCATATGCTAAAGTAAGATTTTCTTCTCATTTTATAAATTATACAACTGTAATATATATTGAGACACTGATATGTCTTGTAAGTGCACCCACAATACATATTGAGTAAATTACACTAGTATGTCTCCTAAGTACATTTGTAGTACATACTGAGAAAATTACATTGATATATCTTGTAAGTACACATGTGATATACATTGAATAAATTACCCTGATATTTCTTTTAAGGTTTTAAGTATTTTTTATTCATTTACTTTCTTAATTTAAGACACAGTTAATATTAATACGCGACATGAATGATGTAGCATACTGTTATACTTGAATTGAGGTTTAATGATAAGTGATGTGCTTCCCCCTCCCCCCCCCAATAGATCACACCTCGTGTGATGCTGAGCATCATTGAGAAGTACAAGCAGGACCTGGAGATATTTGCTCATAAGCAGCTACCCAGGTTCCACATGCCCAGGTCTTTCCATGATAGAAGTGATTCCTCCCTCCTGTTATTGGTCCGCCTCTGCCCATACATCCACACTCTGGTAAACACTCTTGTCACATTATATTTTACATGTTATTCAGCAGTTGTCTAGTATACTCTATATATTCTTTGATCTTAGTGAAAGTAACTTTTGTTATTACAGTAGATTAAATTAGTGAAAATAACTTTATTAAATAGGTAATATATAATGCACATATATACAGTGTGATAAATACAGCATGTAATTAATTGCAGGTAGCAAGTAACTGGCTAGTACCAACCATGGGAAATTCTGTAATTCTTCAAACTTGGAAACTAGCCACATGGTCATTACTTTTTTGGTAGGGAACTCACCTACAAGTATAAAGAAACATTTAAATCTGAGATCTTCCACATCAACCAGCTTTTATACTTATCTCAGATTTCTGCCTCATGCTTATAGCAGGTTTACTTAAGGATGAATGTGAAAGAATGCTACAACATACTCCCAGTGTTTCATGATGATGACTGAATAAGGGAGTGGTGGGGCTGGGAATCCCACTGCTCTTGAATGACCTAGCCACAGGAGGTTGCACAAACCTCAAATTTGGGTCCTATGTCCACCCAGGGCTGAGTAAGCTAGGCAAGCATGTATGGGTATGTGGAATCTTGAGGTATTGTTGGTGGTTTGACTTGAGGCTCATCTGGACATAAATCCAGTGGGATTGTAGAAAACTGGCCACTTCAGTCAGGCACTCCCAGAGATCTGTTGAGCTTATGTTGAAGGATTATTTGTGTTATGAAAGTGGGGTGGATGAGGTGCAGTAATTGTGTTGTGGTGTGAGAGGCTGCTTTACAGTGAGGGCATAGTGGATTGCATATTATTTGTTTTAGTAGTGAAGCTGGGTAGGGCTGGCTAGGTATACTCATGTCTCTCTGGGAAGGGCAGTTTATGTCATGAATGTCTGGTGGAGGTTTATGAAAGATGCTGTTTGGCCAGAGGTTATGATTGACTAAGGTGGTTATATGTTTGTGCATATGTTTGTCAAGTGTTGTGTTGGGTGTAGGAGGAGGGATGTTGTTAAGGCAGTCTCTGTAGCATCGGAGATTGTTTATTTTTTGTGGTAGTGATGATGCAACATGAAGTTGCTAGGGTGGGATGAACCTTGTGCTGAAACAGTGACTTGTGTACCTATTATGTTCATATGGTCCTCGATAGGGAGAACTTTTTTTGAAAATTATCTACATTTGTGATCTTTGTAGATCCTGTTATTGTTCTGTGTCTTGAGTTTTTTTCTGAAGCTTTTCCATGTTTCTTGCTGCTGGTTGGGATTTAATCTTGGGGTCACATAATTTTTTGTTGTTAAGATGACTCTATTGGATACGTTTATGTGAAGCTACAGTATGTGGTGAATGTTTTTGGCATATCAGACACAGCAAGGATTCCAGGGGCTTGAATGGTGAGTGAATGGAAGTGTGGCCTATTGGATTGGGCAAATTTGGTCTGTCTGGATGTTGCTACTTCTCACCCTGCCCTAGGGTGGGAAAGGAGGTCTGGATGATGATGATGATGAATTAAAAAAGGGATTAAAGAATCCCCCGAGCTAGACCTTACAATGAGATCATATAGCCCCGCTAGGTAACAGGAGGGCGCTACCCCTCCCGGCACGGCAGTCCCGGGCGCGGCTCGAACTCGCGACCCCCCGGTCCCAAGCTTGATGCTCTACCTCTGAGCCACCGTGCCCCCGAAGATGATGAATGGTTAAGATGAAATGTTTCTTTACTGTTTTCAGCTATTCCTTTTGTTGGAAGATAGTTGTGAGTGTTTTGGAGGCATCACATATGACTTTGCAGTGATGTTGCTTGTGTGTCAGAAAAAGTCATGTGTGTATCCAAAGGAAGTGAAGGAAGTTTGTGATACCTCTCAAAGGTGAGTGACTGGCAAAAGACATTGGTAGCTCATGGAGGAAAAGGTTGATAAGAGTGGATGATAGAATTGAGCTCTCTCTGAGGTGTGAATGAAGATTGTAAATGAAAAGACAAAGTGAAGCTTTCATGGAAGGAAGATATGAGGCATTCCATTGAAGTTGCGCCAACAAACCAAAACTGGTGAAAAGGAGCTACAGGTTCCAACATGTTCCCAGGCCTAGGTTGCAAGTTTTTGCCCCCAAAGAAGCAGATACAGTATTGGCCTTTTTAGTAGGTCAAAATCAGTAATCTTGACGACCAGCAATCAACCCAGTTACATTCAGCTGGCAATGGACAGCGCTTCCATGGGGGAGAAAGAAGGGCCATTGGGCAAATGTCTCTCAGCTAATGAGGCTCTTCTTGATCAAGGAATATGACATTTGATGCCAAATACCAGTCAGTTTTATTGTTTAATTTACAGATATCATCATCCAGACCTCCTTTCTCACCCTAGGGCAGGGTGAGGAGTAGCAATGTCCAGACAGCTCAAATTTGCCCAGTCCAATAGGCCACGCTTCCATTCATTCATCATTTAAGCCCCTGGAATCCTGGCTGTATCGGATAAGCCAAAAACATTCACCCTGTTCCGTAGCTTCACATAAACGTATCTGATAGAGTCACTCTTGTCGCTGTCACATTAAAAGGGGTGCCAAATCCCTGATCATGCACTCCTTCTCACAATATTCATCCTGTACACCATATAACCAAATTATGACACCTGGTGGTGTAGTGGGCAATTAAGGCACTCCAGTCAGATTGAGCCAGTGCAGGTTTATATCCAAGGAGTGGTTGGGGTTTATTGCTAACGTAATGCCACTTAGGGATGATTGAGGCCGGTCACATTCATCTTAAATGTTGGGATCAACTTGCCTAGCCCTGGCCGCCTACACTTCTCACGGGGCAACACTAGATTAAATGATGGTGGAAGGATTGTGGAAGATTTTGCGCATGTAAGGTGTAGATGGGAAGCTGCTATGTGCTGTCAAGAGTTTTTATAATGGTAGTGAAACATGTGTAAGGGTAAATGGGCATCCCCATGGTTGTTCAGTATATATATGGATGGGATGATGAGAGAAGTAAAAACACGAGTAATAGAGAGAGGGATGGCATTGGTAATGAATGGTTATGGATGGAATATCTCTAATTTGCTGTATGCTGATGATGCAGTAAGGGAATAAGGAATCCCCCGAGGTAGACCTTACAATGAGATCATATAGCCCCGCTAGGTAACAGGAGGGCGCTACCCCTCCCGGCAGTCCCAGGTGCGGCTCGAACTTGCGACCCCCCGGTCCCGAGCTCGATGCTCTACCTCTGAGCCACTGTGCCCCCTAATGTATGCTGATGATGCAGTACTGTTTGCAAATGCTGCACAAGAACTTGGTAGACAAATACAGAGTTTTGCAGATGTCTGTGATCATTGTGCCTTGAGAGTAAATGTAGAAAAGAGTAAAGTGATGGTTACTGTGAGAGAAGGTGAATCCCAGTGTGATGTCACCATGAATGGAGAGAGACTGGAACTGGTGAGAGTTCAAATACCTGGGTACGGTGATAGAAAAGAGAGGAAAATATTCAAACATAGTGGAAAAAAAAGAAGAGTGACACAAGGAAGGAAAGTAGCTGTGAAGGCCTTGATAAGAACAGAGGCTTGAGTGTTGCAGCTGCATGAGGCTTACATGAAGTGTTAGTCCCAGCTTTAACATATGGATGTGAGACTGGTGTGGCATGAAAATGAAAAGTCAAGAGTAACAGCAGTGGAGATGGACTGCTGAGGAATGTATGTGGAGTATGGACTGTGGATGGGATATGAAATAATGTGATTCATGAAAGATGTGGAATGAGGAAGTCTGTGGACACCAGAATCGAAGAGTGTACTGAGATGGTATGGTCATGTGGAGAGAATGGATTACAACAGAGTGATGAAAAAGGTATATCTGAGCTAATTTGAAGGAGGAAGGAGACGAGGTAGGCCAAGAATAAGGTGGAAAGATATGGTGGATGAGTGTTTCAGGAAGAGAAGTATGGAAGTCGGTGAGGCTAGGGGACTGACAAGAGATCAAGCTGGCTGGATGAATGTTCTGAGAAGAAGTGCATAATCAGGGATTTGGTTCCCCTTTTTAACGTAACAGCGTTCGGATTGACTCTATCGGATACGTTTATGTAAAGCTACAGAATGTGGTGAATGTTTTTCCCGTATCAGATAGAGCCAGGATTCCACAGGCTTGAATGATAGAGTGAATGGAAGCATGGCCCATTGGACTGGGCAAACTTGGGCTGTCTGGATGTGTTACTCCTCACCTTGCCCTAGGATGGGAAAGGAGGTCCAGATGATGATGATGATGATGATTACTATTATTATTATTATTATCCACTCACCAGGAAACCATTTACTCCAGACCATATATGGCATCTGGTAGTTTAGTGGACAATTAAGGCACTCCAGCCAGACTGAGGGTGTGTAGATTTATATCTAAGGGGTGGTTGGGGTTTACTGCTCACGTAATGCCACCCAGGGATGAATGAGGCTGGTTGCTTTCATCTTAAATGTCAGGACCAAGTTGCCTAGCCCTGGGCTCCTAAGCTTCTCGTGGGGCAAAACTGGACTGGATGATGATGATGATATTTTTTAAAAGAAGACCACAAGTATTATACAGTACATCAGTGGTCTTGTCATTTCATAACCTTCAAAATGGGATGGGTTTTGGCTTTGCAGCCAACAAAAATAGGCACCATCACCCACATAGCCCTCCACATTTTACACTAAAAGTAACTGTTATCATGACCGTAGATATGTTTAACTAGTATATGAAAACCTAATAATTTGCTGATATTTTAGTGGAGAGTGAGAGACTGTCGAGGAGAGTGTACATGAGTGAGGTGGAGGGGGAGGCCAAGGATGAGATGGAGTGGAGAGGTATATGAGAGAGAGAGGTGTGAGCTGGGAGCAGGGCAGTGAAATAACGGGGGATGGAGCGACATGGAAGCGATTTGTTTGTGGCCACCCCTTAAGGGATTAAGGCATCTGGCAATAGATAGATAGACAGAAAAAAAAAAAAAGTGTGACTGTTGCTTAAATATTAACTTTCAAATCTGTAAACACATTTTTCTCCAAACCATATTTATGGTTGCTTGGCCCTTCTTTAATGGAATGCCTCATATGTATATTCTGTACATATACAATTCTGTACACAGCTGCATTGAATATTTTACTGCCTTTAAACCTTATCTGTCCTCATCCCTATGAACTTTCCTCCCCAGACACTTCTACCAGTTAAAACACATCCCTCTTCCCCCTTCATTTCATTTTACTAATCCCTTCATTCCCCTAATGGTAGTCACCCTCCAGGCAGATAATCCTATGGAATGTGAACCCTGGAGGTCATGAACACTTGTGCCCCAGGACTGATGGTGTAACCATCAAGAAGGAAACATCGAGAAATTCATTCTAAAAGTTAGAGGTACTTCACTGGATTTTTTTTCTTAATAATGTACTGTACACTATAGGGTGCATGAATTAGGTTTTACAAGTTGTTTTTTTTTTTCCTAATTCATTCTCAGTGTTTGAAGAATTAAATAGTACTGTAGAAAAGTAAAAGTCACATGGGTCTGACCATTATTCATATTTTTAACCAATACTATTAAATATACATTACTAGGCCAAGTTTACTTTTTCATACTGTCACTCCATTGTACATGATCTCCAGTTTCACTTTCGTAAGCTGTTTATTGAATAACCCTATTGTATAACACATTTTCTCTGCACAGCATTATGATATTCAAGGTATGTCGACTACACTGTTTTTAGATGAGTATTAACCCATAAACTGTGGCAGCAGGATTTTTGGCACACCCTGTGGTGAGAAAAAAAAAATAAAAATAAACGTAGAAACCAGTCTGACTGTTATATGGGAGTGGACATGTTGAAGAAAAATGATGACAGCTGTCTGGTCATTACCTTACTTAGAGTTTAATCTTGAATTTTTGAAGTTTGGATTTACAGGCTTTATGGGAAAAAAGATCAGTAAATAGCATGGACAAGTTTTAGTGATGATTATTTTAATGATGATAGGAAAATGCAAAGGCTTGAGGCCTGCAGAAATTACTTGATTCAAAGAAATTCAAAACAAGAGAGCCAGAATCATTATCCATTGTAAATTCATTTTGAAATACCTGGGTAAAATTTATTTGAATGACTGGAAATGATAAGCCAAAGGAAAGACAAAAGGAAGAAGTGTTCAAGAATTGACTTTTTGTTAACAGGTGGGATTAAGTAAACCAGGAAACACTTTCATTAGATAATTAAAAAGAGGGGTGAGTGTGTATAGAAAGATTGGTGCTGTATGCTCACCATAAAGTTTCTCGAGAAAGCATGCAGATAAACCTCAGAAGAACAGTGGTCATTTATAGCGATATGGAGAGTGGTGCAACAGTACAATGAAGTGAAAGAGAATGGAGTAATTTAGTAATATGTGGGAAATCAGTAATTACTCCAAGCAGAAACAAAGATGATGGATGAGTACTTTTTGAAGTATGGATGTACCTGTATCATTATATCATTATCCTTCATTGTTTTCCACCACAGAATTTAAAGACTGCCAAAACTTAGATTTACTTTAGTTTTCATCACATACAGATTTAATATAATGAAAAGTGACAAAATCTGAGTCTCAGAGACTGTAGATGACCTAAATAATGCTGAAAGGAAGAATATAGTATTTAAGGTGGTATATCAGATGGAAGGAAAACAGGGATGTCATATGTGAACAGTGTGTGAAGAATGATGAAAAAAATGTAGTGGTGGACAGTGAGGGTATCAAAGATGCCTGGAGAAAGCATTATAACCAGGTGCTGAATGAGGAGTTTGACTGGAAGAGAGAAGGTGTGGAGTTAGTGGAGCTAGTGTTTGGCCCTTGGCTTTTAACAGATGGTGCCATTGTGAGCAGGCCACTTGGGGAAGGTCTCAGATGTGTCTGGGTTGAATGCTGAAATGTGAAAGGGCTCTGGAGATATAGGAGGGGGTTTAGTTACTGATTTAATAAATTTGATTACAGTAGAATCTCCTAAAGTGCATGATCCTAAATTACTTTTTGCAGTATACTTAAATGATTTTAATAACTATATTAGTAATTTTTTTTCTGGGGTACCATTTATTAGTGAAACAGTTATTAGCAGTTTGAATGAGAGTAATATAAACATGTATTTCAATCTGTTTTGTCTGTTATATGCTGATAACAACACAGTATTTGCAGATAATGACAGACAGTTGCAACTTCCTGTAGATGCCATTCAGGATTATTGTAGCCTTCGGGCACTGCAGGTAAATACAGATAAAACTAAAGTTATAGTATTTTCAAGGGGGTAAGGTAAAAAAGTATAAGAGCTTTGAGTCTGGAAATGACAGTATTGCAGTAGCTTACGATTATGTATACCTTGGTACGACATATAGTGGTAGGTGGGGGTGCTCACCATCCACTCACTAGCCTACGATTATGTATACCTGGATACGACATATAGTGCTAGGTGGGGTTGCTTACCATCCACTCACTCGATGTAGTGCTGCTCTCGGGTAACTTGCCCTTTCCTCTCTTCCTTCCTCTTCTGTCTTTACTTCCTTCATTCTTTCCTCTTCCTTCTGCCTGTGGGTGACTTTACACTCCCTCTTGTCTTTCTTTCCTTCATGCTCTCTTCTTCAGCCTATGGGTGACTCTACACTGAGTGACAAGCCAAATGGTTTCTCGTAAACCAGGAAACCATTTACTATGCTGGGTGGTATTCATATAACCAAATTATGGTGCCTGGTTGTTTAGTGGGCAACTAAAGTGCTCCAGTCAGATTGAGCCTGTGCAGGTTTCTATCCAAGGGATGGCTGGGGTTTATTGCTCACGTAATGCCACTCAGGGATGAGTGGGGCTGGTCACTCTCATCTTAAATGTCAGGACCAACTTGCCTAGCCCTGGGCTTTTATGTTCCTCATGGGACAACACAGGATTAGATGATGATGATGGTAAGACATTTAACTTAAATGGTTTATTTCACAAAGCTAAGAAAGAACAAGTACTACAAGCAAAAAAGCAACATATGGATTACAGTATTAAGTAAAATCAGTGAGTTCAATCTTCTTTTAAATGTGAGTATTAATTTATATGAAAAACTTATATTGCCAGTTGTATTGTACACATGTGAAAGTTGGTGCCATGAGAACCTGGATTAATAAAACATAGAACAGATTCCTGAAGGGACTACTTAAGTTGGATAGGTCTTCTGCTGGGGAGCTTGGGATTAGTAGTATATCCGAGCACACAGACAACAGCATGGTCAACTTTTGGCTTCGAATTGCAACTGCTGAGGAATATATAATCTCAGACATGCTATATAAGTTTATTAAGGCATTATATGACACAGAACAATATAAATCACCTTGGTTAAATAAAATTAAATTCCTTATGGAAAGCAATCGTATGTCAAATATATCTGATGATCCATTGAACTTTAATGGCAAGTGGTTCAAGGAAGCATTCAAGCTTAGATCAAATGATATTTATGGTCAAAACTGGAAGGAAGATGTTGATAAAACCACTATGTGTATAAATTACAGGTTAACTACAAGCAAGGAGTTGCAACATTATCTCATTTCATGACCAAGAAACTATTCATAGTGGTAGGTGGTGGCGAACATCATCCACTCACATGATGTAGTGCTGCCTACTTCTTCCTTAGCCTTTATCATTCTTTTTCTGTGCCTGCCCTCCTCTCTTCCTATTTTTCCCATCTTTTCTGTCACTTCTTATTGCTTTTCTTTCCTTTACAGGTGGCCTTACATTAAGTGACAAGCCAAATGGTTTCCTGTAAACGCTGGGTGGTAACCATATAACCAAACCACATGTGCTCCCTACAGCCCCGGTCACAGAGTCATGATAATTATCACAATAGTGCTACTAATCACTTTATTGGCGCTGTCATGATATTTGATCACGATATTCATCTGTCACGATAGCTGAACGACACCCTTATGACGGTGCTAAGTATGCATCATGATGGTCTTAAGATCGCCATGATCGAATCACGACAGCTCAACAACAACATCATGGTTGGCGGGTTTTTAAGTTTTAACGATAATTTTTCTGTCATGACAAAGCCACAATGAGCACGAAAGAATGATGACGGCATCATGAGGGTATCACGATAGCGTCACAAGTGTCACCCACAGGCGGAAATAATTCCTATCAGATGAATATGTGCCGTACGTAAATCTGTGACAAAAGAAACAAAATATTTCTGGACAAAATTATATATTATTATAAATTATTGTATAGTATTTTTTATTATATATATAGTATATACACATACATACAGTAGGCACAGAAAGTATTGACGTTTTTTTGCCGACGTCATTCTTTTTCGGGTTAAGTGAAGTAGGGTAAATACTACCCTCCCCTGTGATGCGAAATGAGCTGACGCTTTTTCAACGGGAGCTGGCAACCCTGCTTGATAGGTTTGACACCACAGGAGCAGGCTCAGTAATGTTTGGGCAGCCACAGGAGGAGGATTGTCTCTGTGTGTGATGCACCACGAGGGCATGTTTTGACTCAAATAACACAGTTATTTGGTTACCTACCACATTCTCATCATGCCTAAAGTAACCACAAGCAAGGACAAACGTGTGGAAGTGATTACTTTATACAAAGCTGGCCACAAACTCCCATTTATTGCAAATCAGATGGTGTTAGACTGAGGACAGTGCAGAGACTGGTGAAGCGGTTCAAGGACAGTGGGGAGGCCATTCCTCCCACTCCACTTCCCAAGCCTGGGAGACCTCGTAAGACAACCTTCAGGACCCGTCAGCTGATCTCAAGGCAAGTTAGCAAGGATCCAAGGCTAACAGCACGGGATTTAAAAGAAAAGAACCCACAGTTGCTGGCAGATGTGTCTGTCAGAAGTGTGCAGCAGCTGTTGCATGACGATCTGGGCTACAGGAGTTTTTGTGCTCGTAAAAAACCACTGCTAACTGCACTTCAGAAGAAAAAGAGAGTAAATTTTTGTAAGAAATATCTTGCCTGGAGTGAGGAGCAATGGAAAACTGTGCTTTGGAGTGATGAGTCAACATTTACTGTCACTGGTACCCCTTCATCACGAGTGTACCGCAAACCAGGCAGTGACCCCCTGGATCCTAAGTACACTTCCAAGTTTGTTAAATACCCAGCCTCACTCATGGCTTGGGGCTGCTTTACATATTATGGTGTTGGT
>JAGKTI010001162.1:29116-39817 GCA_018397915.1 Birgus latro
ATAAATATATATCTATATATATATATATATATATATATATATATTGCCAGATGCCTTAATCCTCTAAGGGGCAGCCACAAACAATAGGCCTCCATGTTGCTCTGCCTCCTGCCATTTCACTGCCCTGCTCCCAGCTCACACCCCCCTCTCTCATATACCTCTCCACTCCATTCCTCCATCTCATCCTTGGCCTCCCCCTCCCTCTCTCCCCCTCCATCTCACTCACATACACTCTCCTCATCAGTCTCTTACTCTCCATCCTCTCCACATGGCCATACCACCATTATGTGTTTCTTCTAACGCTGCCTACCACATCCACATCCATATCACAATGCTCCTTCACTTCCTCATTTGTCAGTCTGTCTCTCCATGTGACTTCACGTGCTCCTTTCAAATAACTCATTTCCACTGCTCTCACTCTTGACTTCTGTCCCTTCAACATGGTCCAAGCTTCACTTCCATATGTTAGAGCTGGTATCACAATACTGTCATGTAGCAACTTTTTCACTTCCATGTTCACTTCCCTGTTTCTTATCACTGCTTTCAAGGAACCAGCAACCTTTCTTCCCTGTCGAAACGGTTTTTCCATCATGATTACGTCATGACGGACTGAAGATGATCACGAGAGCGTCATGATAGACCTACACACATCATGATAACGTCATGACAGTGCTATGTTGGGTACAAAATGCATCGAGTTCCACGATTTTTTTGTGCAAGCACAAACTTTTCGTGACGGTTCAAGAATGTGCTAGAACCGTCACGATACGTCACGAAAGACCACGAGCAAGCGTCACGATAGCGCTACAACCGCTTTTATTAGCACTGTCGTGATGATTTTCGTGGCTGTGTGACAGGGGCTTAAGTGTCAACAAGTGGGTTGGTGGAGGGTTAATGCCCCTCCCTGTAAAACAAATAACTCAAAGTCAAATGGCCACCCCTTAGGGGATTATGGTGTCTGGCAATAGATAGATAGATAGAAAATATTCAGATATGTAAATTTAAGTGTGGATACCATAAGCTACCAGTTGTCAGGGGGAGACAGGACATCATTAATTTAGATGAACAAGTGTGTACTCTGGGTAATAATGATGATACTGGTGACAAATTTCACTATTTGTTTAAGTGTCCATATTTCATTTTGCAAAGGAAATGATATATGAAGAGATACTTCTATGACAACCCTAATACAATAAAGATGTCACAGATATTCAGCAGTAAACAACACTGTGTTATTTTTAAACTGGATAAATTTGTAGGAGAGATAATGGAATGCTTCTACTGATGAAAAACAATCTGAATAATTCTTTCCCCAGTAAATGATTTATTTTCTCTCTGTTTACTCTTATAAGTTGCTGTATGTGTTGAATTCAGTTCTTTGCAAAACCTCCTCTTGTACTCCAAAACCCCACTTGGGGTCACTTGAGTAAAATAAACCTTTCAAACAAAATCAGCATTATATACAGTCTGCCTTTAATACCACTACATTTCTTATAAACCCAATTATCACAAATACTGCACAAAATGGAGTTACTTCTCACACCCTTGTGGCAAACTGCACATGATCACTCTTTCATTGCTTTGACAGTACTACCACCAGTCCTAGATATCATCACTTTTGCTTTATCCACACTTACTCTCCAACCTTTGTGACCGATTCTGTCTCTCCACTTCCTAAATCTTTCCTCCATCTCTCATTCTCTGCAGTCAACACCAAGTCATCAGCATACAACCTTTCCTATGGAAGTCCATTTCTGAAGTAACATGAGACAGCTTCAGACACTATAATAATGCTGATTTGGTGCATGTGGTGTGTCAGGGAGAGCATGTAGAGACTGGGAGGCATGAAAGTATTATTCTTGCTGCAGAGTCACTTGAGTGTGTGGAGGAATTCTGTTATTTAAGGGACACATCATGTGCCACAGATCTCTGTGGCTAGGGTATGGAGTAGTTGGAGGAAGTTTGGGGAGCTGTTGCCTCCCCTAACACTGAGAGGGTTCCCTTTCCGTTCTAAGGATTCCTTGTATGCAGCATATGTTATGAGTGTAATGCTGAATGGTAGTGAGACCTAGGCAATAAAGGAAAAGGATATTCATAAGCTCAAACATAAAGAAATGGCAATGATTATATGAGTTTGTAGAGCATCTTTGAATGCAGGGCTTGGGGGACTAGGATTGTGACTGGAGTTGAGAGGAAGGATGGAACTTGAATGTATTAGTGTTGTGATGAGGAGGGGTAAACTGAGATGATTCACACATGTTTAGAGTATGGAAGGTGACAGCTGGGTGTGGAAGTTGAGAGGTGTGCATGTCAAAGGTAAGGTAGCTAGAGGCAGGACTTGGGACAAGGTCATAGTGCAACCTCGAGGATAAGGGACTGACTAGAGAGGCTGCCAGAGATCGAGCAGCATGGACAGCCACCATTAGGTGACTAAGGATGATGCATTCATGCATATTGGAACGTTTATAAATGATATGACATGATATGAAAAAGTACATGTTGAAATACTGACATGGCAAATGTATTCCAGTATTTATAAGTACATTCATTTAGACATAGTTAATTATCACAAACTGGAATATATGTGCACATTCTTGGCTGGATGAAATATAGATTTAGATAGAAAAGAGGTGTGATGAATGGTATTATTGGTTACTGATCACATGAGGTGCAATATCAATCATTATTTGTCACTGCTGTTATGAGGTAATACATGAGGTAATAAAAAAAAAAATTCTCTCTCTCTCTGATACATTCCCTTACCACCCTATAAGGATCTCTGAGAACCCAGGTCACAGGATGGCCCAAGGGTAGGCTACTTGTACTGTAGTCCAGATACGTTAAGCCACAGGGTACTTTCCGTTATTCACAGCAACACTGGGAGGTGGGGAGGTCATTAGGTTTGGAGGCAGACAGCTGCCTACTCATGTTTTACCATTGCCTTCTATATATCACATGGTTTTTATCACAGTTTATGGGTTAATTTAATGACTGAACTTAGATAAGTAGTACAATAATTTCTAGCACTTTAATTCAAAACCACCTGTTCTTGAAAATGATGAAAAAACAACATATTATTTGGAACTCTTTCCAAAGTTTTAATACAACACAGTTGGTGACTGATGTAAACCTCACATTTTGGACTGATATGGGACTAATCTGAACAGACTGATACTTTTTTTTTTATCAATAAAGTAAGACAAAGTATTCAGTTCTATTGTAAAACAAAATAATTATATGATTAATGTAACAGTTATTTGTTTTAGATAAGGGGACTAATTGTAATGTACCTGGCATATTTTACTGTTCTGGTGTAGGTTGTGCGAGAGAAGGTGTCAACAGCCACAGTTCTTCTACTGGCCCACACTGCCAAGAACCTTCAGTACTTCTATGTTCGCAGGAATGCCATGCTTCTCAAGGTATTCTGATTCATTCCTCATAGTGTTCTAGTAACTGTAACCAAGACTGCATAGTACTATATACGGAACCCTTGAAGTGTCACATGAAAGGTGCCCTATGAGCAAAAATCCCTCACATAGGTACAGTACATCCAAACCATTGTGTAGATATGCTATTGCTCAAGGATACTTGCAAGCAGAGCCCCTACATGCAGAGATGCATTTTCCATTATAAAAATGTAATGTGTTGCCCAGGCTTTTGGCCTGACCCCCAACTTGGCTACAAGAGACCCTCTATGACCTTCAGCTTGAGTATGGATTTGATTCCTAAGAGCAGCTCTATAGAGGTAAAGCAGACATAAGACAGTGACATTAAAAGGGTTTATAGGAATAAAAAGTATGAGAAAATTCACCTTAATAGAGAACGAGTTGTTATTTGTCTTCTTTCCCCGTCCTCCCACTTTTCCTGCTCCTGTTGTTTTTCTTCCTCTTTCTTTTCTCCCATCCTTATTCTTTCCATTCCTTTACCAGTTACTTTATCTCTCTCTCCTGTTTCATTTCCTGTCACATCCAAAGGATATAGGAATGCAATAAAAGAGGGGAGGTCAGAAAATTTGAGTGGGATTTATGAGAAAATTTGAGTACCCCCCAAAACAGGGGAATACAGTAATTTCCACCTAATCTGGACTAGACTTTTCCAGAAATCTCTTTAATAAATAGACTGGCTAGTCACTCCAGACTATAGTTAGGTGAGCTGGAGTGCCAGATGCAGTTCTATTTACTGACATGTTTGCATTCAGAAATAATACTTTGGAGTCAGAGAGAGTAGGCTGTAGCACCACCGTTCATAGCAGTGCTCCTGAGAAGGATGGGAAAAGTAGTATCCTTTTTCCCTAGCCTTCAGGTCTGTCCTGACCATCCCTTTTTGCTGACTCTTTTCACTGTGTCACTGGCACAGAGATCAAGGCAGCATACTCTCCTGAACACTTTTCTCTGTCTTGTGCAGTAAATTACCTGCACTTTACATACCACACACTTCTCTACTGCGTCACATGGGTTGGTGCTAGCAAGCATGCCATCAGAAAACCATGCCACCGCTACCTAGTGGCATACATGAGGGGAGGTGTGAGACACACTCCATTGGCACAGCTTTGGCCCGGGATGGGATGGGACTCGGGTCAGTGCCAGAAGGTACAGGGCATTGCATTTCCCAGGCTGCTGCTTCTGCCCAACAGAGAGGGGCACAAACCTGGAAGTAGCATCGCTGGAGACTGTCATATCATTGGGATCATAACAGCGGGGCAGTCACAGTGCCAAGGAAGTTTTGGGAGTGTCCCTGTGACTGCTCTGGTAGGGTTTCCCAAGGCCACTGCCACTAACCACAGCTTATGGGCAGTGGGTTCCTTTTCTCTTACCTGGGCTTATGGGTGTGCAGGTGGGCAAGGCCTGTGGTCTGTTACCTCTCCTTTCTTAGCAACTATGACAAAATCAATGCCAAACATTAAAAGCAAGACTGGAGAAACTAAATCACCCTTGACTTAAACCCTTACGTTGTACTATGGTAGCTGTAAGACATGGTTTTAGGATTGTCATATTAATCAATCCCCTGTTATTTCAGTTTTTCCAATTTGCTAACTTCACTGCACGAATTCACAGTGTCAATACATGACAGATCAGTTCTAGCTGAACTCATACTAAACATAAAACTTCATATAAACATAAGGAAAACTCTGTAGTCCTGGTTCAGAGCTAGGAGAATATCTGTATTTCATTTGGCACAGGCTGACTGGCCATACAACCCAGAGTGGACGCCAGAATACTATGCATGGTTGTGCCGCAATGCCCGGAGTTACGAGGCCGTGGAGCGTGAGGTGTCTCAAATCCTTGGCTACAAATGGCAAGCACTTACAGATAAGCAGTTCAAGATGATCAAGCTCAACCTTAATAAATCTCTCTATGTGTGAAGTTCAGACCAGTGCTCTCATATATTGTTATTTTCCTTCTGAAGTTTTTTTTTTTTTCGTGGACCACAGTATTCATGTATACTGGATACTGTTACTGCAGTATTATTAATGGTTGTACACATATGCTTAAACAACAACTGTGGCACTTCAAATCTGTGCAATTGGCACACTCCAGAAGTGGATTCCACAATTTCTCCATATGTTTTGTAAAAAATGTGGAGCGGGATGAGAACAGAATGTGCGATGGTACAAGAGGAGTGGTTTTATAGTGCAGTATATCATTGTGCTATTTGTAACTGCAGATGATTGTGAAAAACATTCTTACACTTCACATTTTTTCCTTTGCAATTATGGCATTCAAAGACTGAACAAATGTGGCATCCCACAAATGTGGATTCCTTATTTTGTTTAAGCATATCAGTTAGTCTTGAGTGCTACTCTTGGTATCCAAATTTCTTTCAGCATACAGCCATAAGCTTCAAATATTTGAACAACTGTACAGCAAAACTCTCTTAAAACAAATATCTGGAAGAGATTCAACATGAATCCTTTTTGTTCAGAGTAATGTATAACTCATTAAAGGCACTGGCAGTTCTTGCTTCATATGGTTACTGTTTGCATTGTAGTTATTTGTATAAACAGTTCACAAGTAACTTTTTCACTTTGTACCGTACTTTTTTGTATAAACAATAAGTTTTACAGTATCAAAAATGTACCTTTTGCAGGACTGTTTTGGGCTTATATTATCTTCTTTTTCTGAGGGCTGTTAATCCCTAAAGAATTATTGTTTCCATTTGGGAGACCAGTGGCACAAGGATGATTTGTCTTCATTTAAGCCAGGGCTTGAATCTTGTTTCCCCTGCTTGTAGACTGTGCATACTTAAGTTCTGCCTATAGATTGTCTTTGCTGTGTGCTTTACTCTTGGTACTGTACTTGGTTTCAGTGTAACCTCAGACATCAAGAAGAATGGATGTGTGTGTGTGCTTTTGGAGGTTAGGGGCACAATGCCTGTGTTCTTTTTTTCTGGAACCTAAAATTGCCATCTTTCCATCTTCAATACTGAGTTATACCCGCAGGTTAACACCAGGAGTGTGGTGCAAAAAGTACTGTAGAAAAGATGCAAAGTCATAGTACAGTACTGTCTTGTCTTTTTCTACCACTGAGCTACATGAAACAAGGTACACAGGGCAAAAAATCTGAGTCAACTTAAAGTGAAAGAACTGTAGTATCTCCTCAGCAAATGCAGACATGCCCATTATAGATACTTATAGGTACGTGAAGTGGTAAAGAGTGAGCACTGTAAATGGCAGTGCAGGGTAACGAAAATGGTATGGTTAGAACTGACAAAATATACGAGGTTCTTTAAAATTCCCATACATGTACCGATCCAGTACATGTACAGAGACTTGCTGAGCCTGTTCTCACACATCCATCAACCTCTCAGTGCATACTGATGAAATGGAGGGAAGATGTTAGGACACCATCCTCCTTCATTCCCATGCCCTAATGCATCCCCACTTTTGCTTACTGCTGTCGACATAGTGTGTTAGGTAATAATTCAGGCTACTAAGATAATTTTAATTAATCTGGTGTAAATCTAAGGAAAGTAAGAGTAAAACTTTCTCAGAAAGGTTAGTGGTGTAATTTGCAGTGATGATGGAGAGGCCCTGGATACCTCTCTTGTCTACTAGCAGTAAAAGTGTGTAAAATATGCAACTTGGAGGCAAAGTTATGCTACTCTGAAAGATCCTTTGGTATCTCCATTGGTATTTCCTAAAGTCTGAACCATTTAACATGTGCCCCAAGAGAAATGTTTTCCCAAGATTTTTTTCCCTTCATGGGGACAGATCAAATGAATTGCATAGTTGACATGAAGGCAACAGTAAGTGAAAAGTAAAGTGGTGATGAGAATTCTGATGTGTTAAGTACCAGAGGCAGCAAGATGTTTACACTGAGCCAAGTGTGGTACTGTAGTACTGATGGTGATAGTGTCAGCGGTGGTGCTTCGTTGCCTATGGTGCTCCACCGCCCACCATCCTTCAAACAAAGATGATACCATTATCACGACTGTGCACTTCACACATCCAACTTTGTTTAAATATGCCAAACTGGCAGACATTTTTGCATTCTCAAGGATCATATCATAGTCTGAAGTAGGTTCAGTACTTTCTGCCATAGAAAATTAACTAGCATACATTTTTTACCATTCCAAACTTCAGTTCAAATTTGCATTAAGTCTTAAGAGAGACTGTGGCAAGTTACAAAGACAGCATACTTAAGGGTCTTAATACTACAGGCTAAACGGTTATGTAAAAATAGCATGAATGTTCGGCACTGATTATATATCTTGGCACCAATTTTCATGGACACTGCTGTCTCTCACCTCACATCTTCACACCACACAATGGTTCATAATTTCTTCCTTCCTCAAACAGTATGCTGGCAGTGAGACAACAGCAGCACACACATTGCACAACTTGGTTGTCTATTACATAACACAATGCACTTCCCAAATTCTGAAATGGTTGAGATCAAGAGGCTATTACAGAATAGGGTTTCCTGAGAAACTGGTGAAAACTAAATACCATTAGTCACATGTATAGATATCCACTTGTTTTGCCATACCCTTCAACAATCACTGTACTCATACCACAAGATATTATCCTGTATTGATGCCTTCATTTTTTTAACTACAGTAGGCCTAACATTATCACTCTTCACTCCCAGCATCCCACTGCCCTTGTAGATGTATAAATTATCCAGTTTGTGAACAGTTATAATAAAGGGAGTTCTCTCGATTATATCATGTTGTACAGTATCATCAAATTATGAAAGGGCGTAATGAAGTGATATTCTTTGTTCAGCATTTCTGGGTGAAGATTTTCACTGGCCACTAATTTAGGAAATTTTTGCTAAAATTTTTCAGCAGCATCTTTGTCAGCTGACATTTTTTTTCCAAGCTTTCATGCACTTTATTCCATGACGTTGTTTTAAATTTGTTCATCCACCAGTTGGAATATTCACAAGGCTTAGTGATGTTAAATTTATGAAATTCCTTTGTTTTCTCAATCAGTAAAGGTCCAGAAATAGCAGTTCCAGTGCTCCTATGTGGCTTAGACCATTCATATAGCACTTGATCAGTGGTGGCACATTTAGAGTCACTTAAATTTTTCCTGTTTATCATAGATTCAGTGTTTTCACTTGGAGCACATATATATATATATATTTTTTCATGCTGTTTCTTCATGTCAAACGTAGTCATAGTTCCAATTCCATGCTTGCTTGCTGCAACACCAAAGTCCAGCTTCTTCTTAATTTCCACATTTTCTTTCATGTTTAGCACATTTTCTTTTATTATCACTACAGTCACTATAACTAAGCTTCATTGAAGACATTTTCCAAGTTTAAGTCTACATGTTTAACACAGTGGCAGAACAAAGAATGATGAAATCCCCCACAGGGGTGACTTGGTCGAGTAAGGCCAGCCTAGCCAAGTTTGTGAGCTAGCTTGGGGGCATGTGTGACTCGTTTCTTAGTCAAGTTCTTGAGGTAGCTTAGAGAAGTGATTGCTCCATGCCAGCTCACGAGCTTTTCTAAAGAATGAGTCTTGCTTGCGACAAGCAAGCTCTCGAATCATGAGCTTGACTAAAGAACAAGTCAGTGCAATTACCATGGCACTTTGTAAACATGGAGACTGCAGAAATTAAGAACATGATTTTTGCAGTAGCAAAAATTTTTCTCACTCTCTTTACTAAATGGACTAAAAAATTCTTTTGGAAATTTGCTATTCAGATACTGGGAAAGGCACTGTACCATCATTCCAGTTAGATGAGTGCACCAGTCCATCCACTTGTTGTTGAGGTATAATTAACCCTAACACCAGTGCATCATTCACACTTAGGGCATATATGCACCTGCACCTCAACTACTGGTATTTGCAAGATACTTAGTTGTCCAAGACTTTGGGCAGAGAAGCAGACCCCTGAGGAGGCTTCATCTAAACCCCAGCCAAGGATGGTAAGACAAGCCAAGACCATATGGGAACCACCAGATATGATTTCTTCAGGAATGCAACCTACCATCATACATACTATACATATACATACAGTAAAACCTCGATATAACGGACTTCAGTAGACCGGAATTCGCTTTTATCGGACTCGAGGAGCTACCGGACTAAACTCCTATATATTGGAAAAAGTCCAATATAGCCAGAAAGCATCCGGACTGCCTGACAACTTCAGCTATGTTCACCACAATAAGACAAGTAAAAGACATGTTTTTCAGTGCACAGTACAGTATTATTATACCATTTGATTATTGTAGTGAAGGTATAACACAGTACAATACTGCAATGGTGGTGAAAACCACTGATGCAATCCAGACTAATGTCTGATATATCGGAAAAAGTCCGGATTAGCAGGGGTAAGTCCGGATGTCGCTTTTATCGGAAAATCGCATATTTCGGACTGGCCTGAGCCCCAATTAGTCCGTTATAGTGAGGTCTTACTATACGTATATATATATACACACACAGTAGATACTCGATTTAACGAACACCGATTTGGCGAAAGCCTGAGTTAACGGAATCATACTTTTCTGGTATTTTTTCCCATGTTTAAAGGAAAATTTCCATTAAAATGTGTATACAGAGATATCCCGATTATCCGGGCTATATGGTGCGAAGGGGTGACTGAATAATCCGAAATCACGATTAATCCGGCGGAAACAAAAAACAAGTACTACTTAGACTGATTTATTTAACGGAAAATGTACACTTAACGTAGCAGAAAGACCTTACCAAATCTTTGCATATGCATCCTGCTTGTTTCTGTATTTTTCTAGTTTCAGTTTGGTAAATTTCTTTATCTTGCTGAAAAATTTCCTCTCTGTTATTATCGTCATGTTCCTGAAGCTGTACAGTCGCGTTCGTGAGTCCTGATACGCATGTAGTTGTCTTGTCTGATGTTGTGTCCACCGTTGGTAGGATGTTGAACTATTTCACTTGCTAACCGACCAAATTATGTTCAGTGTATCAAGCAGTAAGCACAAAAGTTCCATATTCCAAAAGCAGTGAGCACTGCAATAGACAACAAAAACACCTGTGTATCGGGACTCATGAACGCGACTGTACCTACGATTGTTTCCAGCACAATGGAAGAAACTCAACATATTCAAGTGTGGATTTTGTTTCCCAACTTCCAAACTGGAGATTAAGTTAGGTTAAATTATTAGGTGCAGTTAAGCTAAGTTAGGCCAGGTTTGGTTAAACAATTAGATCAGAACAGTACCTTCCGCCATTACGTTAACTAACAACAAGAGTTGCACACCAGCAGAA